>JALPQI010004100.1:0-73576 GCA_025490895.1 Thaumatotibia leucotreta | reverse complement strand
TTGTTTTTTGTATTTCATCAGTTATCAAACTTAACGGAATTAAATATCAAAACATACAAAAATAAATTTTACGATGACAACTAACAATCTCTCCGAAACTATCAAAATAATGCCATCAGACATTAGCAGCGCCCCAAAAAAACAACAGAAAATGAAAACGACATAACAAAAAGGGAGCATTACGTAAAAAGCCGAGGTGAAGAATAAAGGGCTGCCGGCCGTGCCATCAGCACTGCGCCACTGACCCAAATAGTGCCAGTCGCAAAATGCCCAACCCATGAAACTAGGCCCAATGGAAGTGGCAGGTTTAAGAGACACAAATATTGGGTCAACCACTTAAGGTAACACAACATTATTCCCGTGCCTCTTATTCAAGCAGATCTACTACCGCGAACTTGTAAATTCGACATTCCGAGGATTTTTCTCCGTCACTAATGAAAGCTTCATTGGAGTGAAAGAGATGAATACTCAAAATTTGTGGATTTTGAAGTTCCCAACAGAGCCGCAGTGTTATTTGCAAAATGCGATGGAAGTACGTGGTTATCAGTTTGGTATACCCATAATTTTACTACTAAGTAAATAGAAGCATATTGATGATGAAGGTGCACTAAGCACGACTGTGTCACTGGATATAATTATAGTTTCAGTCACAAAATGCATCAAGATTATGGAGCTATAGAGTGCAAGTGATTGGTCTCAGAAATGCCCACCTTTTTATAGTTTTGACAGAAGATCATAAATACCTAAACGGGCGGTTTTATATAGCACCATCACTTTGCTAATGACCCAAGAAGTAATGAAGTCGAAGTCCGTGGTTGTCTGTCGGTTATACTCATCACTTTACATTAAAACAGTAGGATATTGATCAAAAATATCAGCACCACTGTCTCAATCATTATTTAGACTTATTATTTCTACATGTCTAGTCACAATATGCTCAACCTAGGTAGCTAAAAACAAAGAAATTCCCTAGACCTGAAGATCAGGCCTACAATTAAGTTCAAACACTAATAAAATAAATGTCACGCCAATAGCCAATGCGCCAGTTACCCAAATAGTCCCCTCGCCAAATGCCCAACCCATGAAGTTGAGGCCTATACTCCCTGATACCTGCTAATAATCTTATAGAGAAATTAATGGAAACCTGTTCTCTTCGTTTGATTTCGGTTTATTGTTCTCAAAATACTGATTCCAAATTCCGGGATTAGCCACAGATGTTCCAGCCGTACTACAAGTCTATTAGTAAATTATATAAAGGACAATTTCTTGGGTGGAACTAGTGATATCGTAGGTACTAGTGATTTCTGACTGATGTGGAATCATAAGTAATTCTAGTAAACTAACACTAGTAACCATTTACAGTAACTGGTTGATACTTTGTTACTAAAATCTGAATTCCTGCCATCGCGTAGGCTGTTTTTCCATACACAAATACACTGAATAAATTCATTAATAAAATTACCGTAGCAACCCTCTTCACGAATTCCTTCAACCCCAGCGCTAGTGACGTCAGCGGGACGTGTTCACTGCGTCTCATTACCCGACCGTGTCCTGACACGGTCCCTTTGTTTACACAATTACCCCTGGGTAATTGTGTAAACAAAGGAAACAATCTTATCGTACAACTGTAGATATAACAGTACGTGGATATAAAGTATACAAGTAAAGGTCGGTGCGCATGTGCGAGCCCCATCAACAAAACCATCGAAGAATGTGAAACAATGAAGGAACCTCTAAATGAAGGGTCCACGGAAAGAACATGTCTAGTCAACTCAAATTACAGAAGGAAAAACCACCTCACTTTTAACAGAATAAGGTGTGAATTTGCCCTGATTTTTTTAAGCACTGGACATGTTTTTTTCCGTGGACCCTTCAAATACACTTTTTTGGTATAAATCTGCCATGTTTGCCGGTACCCAAGACATCTGTGGGCGTATTTTAGTCAAAAGTAATTATTTCCCTTGGGGATAGCTTTACTTTTAATCAAGGAAATAGCTGTTTAAAAATATAATCATATTGGGCGACCAATCACAGCTGATTGATGTTAACCGACGGGTTATTTTTAGATGTATATTGCTTTTATTGCTTGAGTTGGATATTAGTCTGATTTGGCGGATATCATCATAGTTACATACGAACAGAAGAATGGATCTAATTACTTGACGAAATAAAACTATGCAAACTGATTATATCGCATATCTATTTTTACTATTCAATTGAATTATTTAAGAAATTAAACTATGAAAACGGATAAACTTGCGTATATTAATTAACTTTAACTTCATTCCGACGTTTCGATCACTTTACAGGGTTCGTGGTCTGCGGGCGACTGACAATGGAGGAAATTTGATAGATCTACCTCCATCAAAATAAGAAAGACAAGTACAAAAGTACCCACAAAGAAAACTATACTACACCACAGACAATACATTTTAAGGGTGGATGTACGTACACACCACATTTGCAAATTAAGCTAGATATTAAGTTAGTTTGGAAGAAAATATTAAGATTTTTTCATATTTTTACTGGTTATTTGGATTCCTTTTCCCGTGACAATCATAGATTAAAAGAGATTCTATGTTGATAATTGAACACGAACCTTTAATGAGACCATCTTGAGACAAGTGCTTACGCAATCCTTCAAAAGGGTGCTCTAAGCTCATGCGTTCTTTGATGGGCTCTGTATATCGCTTACGTAACGTCACAAAATGTAAAAGGGTTCTGAAGATTATAAATACTACGTTACACGTGAATGGGTAAATATATATTGGTATAGTTGACATTATATACAGGGCGTCCCATGACTACGAGACATGAAGAAAAAATACCTTAAATATTCTAGATTAGTACGTTTTCTTAGCGATAAAACATAACTTAAACTAAAAACTGTGTTTAATATGAGTGAATCAAGTAACGAAGCCAATGTTTTTACTCTTCAAAATGGAGTGTTGGTGTCTTACTCCTTTGCGCCATAATAATTATGTTCTCACCGCTGAGGTGAAAAGTTGTATGTATCACACGAGAGCAAAGATATTTGTATCTCGTGTCTTTGAGTCCCTCGCTGCGCTCAAGATTCTAATTATAGAATCTTTCTCTAACTCGGGACTCAACATCAACACTTGAAACAAAAATCGACTTTGCTCTCTAGTTGAACAAATAACTGTTTCACACTAATAAATGGGTGCGCCAAAGTATTTATAAAATTGCAACTTAGATTATTGGAACTCCGAAAATTTTTCTTATACAATTTTACATCATAATGATCGGTATTTAGAAGTAATCTTTGTTCATAACTATCATCACTTAGAATTATTTATGTTCATAATGTTGTTTTTCATACATATTTTTAGTACTAACTTTTATGTTTATATAGTTTTTCACTATACTTATTTTATGCTATATACTCTAATGTTATATTTATTTTTATCTGTACTGGTTTTATGTATGAATTATTTTTGTTTAATTAAATATAAATCGTACTATTACTGTAAACACTACCTACCTGCACAAATCAGGTTGTGGCTGAGTACTGTACTAAACGGGTTCCCTCTATCTGGCATTTTTTTTTGTCCGAAACGCTTAGGACATAACAGATTTGGCATAATCTATTTTGGCATTATCTTAATAAGGCAGAAACATCATTTGGCATAAATAACAATATGTCGAACATTATTTTTACAGAAATTAGATTTGAATATTTTTTTGGGCATATAGCCACATGTTCAAAACTTGCATTTTTCGTCAGGTAGAATTTGTGAGGGTGAAAATTTCTGCAGTGAGCGAGCGAAGCGAGCGAACAAAACCTTCCGGGGCAGATCCGACTCGGATAGGTTAGGTTAGAAGACTAAGGCGGGAGCTTTGCTCCCGCCTTAGTCTTCGAGGTTATTTTTTTTAGCAACCTAGAAAGTACTCAGCTCAGTTAAGTAACGTACAGAATATTACTATTACCTCGATTATATTGAGAGGTTGTAATTATTCCTTCTCTGTTATGCTAAAACAAACTATGCCGATACTTTTTATGCACATCCATCATAAATAGGAGCATCGAAATTATGCTCGAATAATATTCGAACAACTCGAAATCTGCCACAACAGTTTCTGCACAAAGCCCATTATGACTACATAGTTTATATCATTATAGAATTATTCATAAAAGAATTATACCACAACAGGGTGAACCTAATGGGAAAATGTTTATAAATAAACAATTTATTTCAAATAACTTTATGGGTATAGATTAATCTATTTGACGACTTTAGGGGGATAAAATTTCGAAATAAAAATCGTTATGAACATTGTAGGTAGAAGTATAATTTTTAGTAAGAAAAAAAGTATGAGATAAAATTTTCGGAGTAATGATGATTATGAGTAAGAAACGGTATTAGTAAAAATATTCGAAGAAAAAATTGTATAAGTGCCAATATGGACCCCTAATAAATAAATAAATAAATAATAAAAAAATATCTTGGGACATCTTACACAAATCGACCTAGTCCCACGGTAAGCTCAATTAAGGCTTGTGATGTGGGTACTAGGCGACGATATATATAATAGATAGATACATATAGATACTTAAATACATAGACAGCAATGACCAAGGAACAAATATTTGTGATAGATTTATTCCCTTAAATAATATTCAAAAATAATCTTTGAAAACAACTCTTGCCATATGCTGCCGGTTCATATGTTTGAAATAGGTATAAATGTATGATAGTACCCTGTTTTCTATAGAGATATACAAAGCACGCCTTTGAAGTGTCTAATATTACCGATAAAATTTGGTTTATTTTGATTTTGACATCAAAAAAATATACATACTCAAAATTCATTGTATGGAAAATAGACTTTTCACAAAATTCTCCATAAAAACGCAAATTTTATAGGTAATGACCTAATATTATTATAAAGGAACTTAAGTGTGATTAAAGAGCAATTTCGTAAGATTGTACTTGAAATAATTAAATCACGAAATCTAAGCGTAATAGACGGGGACGGGACTGATACGACTCAAACGTAAAAGCTAAGGAACCATCAAAATTATGATAATTTATGAGATAAACAACAATTTTGATGTAAACGTTAAACGCTTGGGTAGCATTGCGTAAAAGTTGGAAAAGATAACATGATGAGTAAGCTACTTTAGTCAAGTTAATAGTTGTATGGATTTACAAAACAATTTGTTTCCCATATAACAGACATTAACTTACTAATTACGTAACGAACAGTTAAACTATAAATAGAGAAAGCTTTGTGTCGAATTTAAGGGACCCAAAGTCAAATGATTCTTTATTTATTAAGAAGCACTTTTGAATCGTCACACACAATAGCCAGTTTATAAAATAAAATCTACTTTTGGTTCTAACCCTACACCACTGGCCCGAGAAGAATCCGACAAGAAACTTGGCAGGACTTATTTTTTAATAGTGTAATTTTTTCGATAACACGGGTGATCTCCATCGGTCGGAAGAAGGGTTGACTCACATGTTGGTGGGTATATCTCTGTGTTTCAACCGTCTAATTTTGGTGGCATTTTGGCCAAAGTTTCTATTCGTTACAATGCGCTCTTTGTAATTTGAAGGAGGCACGGTACCTTATACAAATAACGAAGTATAATATTGAGACGTTTAGAAACTTCAGCAGAAATGATGCCACCCAAATTAGGCGGTTGAAACGCTCAAATATTCACCCTGATACCCTATTTTCATATTTTCAGTGCCAAAAAACTACACAACATTCAAATTTGTAACACAAAAATTATGACGTTAAATTCTGTCTTCATTATAGGCCTTTAAATATGTATTTTTTTTGCCCTTACGGGTTGAAATAACAGGAAAAGAAATTCAATGTTTCCACACTTATTACCTTTACCTTCAAGTATCTCAACCTCATTCACAATAAAGATAACAGGCGGGATTACGTAGGCCATTTCCAGACTTTTACGTGCTTGGTGCACAATGCCCAACCGTCGTAAAAATCACGCAACGAACAACGTAAAGACAGCCAAACGTGTTTTTGTAGTACCAGCGTAAAATTCGTGTTCAGTAATCCTACCATGAGTTTGAATATAAAGGATACAGAACCAGGCTATAATGTTTGCACATCGGTCACTGGAAACAATGATTATATAAGTAAAGATAGGTACGTTATTCTCTAACAAAATGAGCGAAATAAATACTTCACATCATACAATTTATTGACAGTTGACATACACCTATCTTCATACTTCAAAATGCGTAAAACAGTTGGCAAAATACATATACTCGTTTTTAATAAATAAGAAAGAGACAACTAGCATTTGACAATCGCGCGTGCATTCTTTTTATCTTTGTTACTCTCGATCTTAAACAGCATAAGCTTGTCTTTTTCTCTAAGTCAGTCAAAAACGTCAAAATGGCGTCCTATTTATTTTCAATGAATAATAAAATTTAAAAAAATATATAATTCAGTTTAATTGCGCATGATAAACGAGAACTCGGCTGTGGTACACACCTCTCGGTGGTCTGGGTAGGACTAAGAGCGATTGTTAGAATTATCGCAATCTGAGCGCTTCAATTTTAGAGCCGGTGTAACATATCTTAACTTATTATATCATTGACTGGAAAGAGACTCGGCTTCATAGAGCGTTGTCCCTCTCGAACTTATGTGACGTTTATGCAATATTAGTTGTCTCTTTCTAAAAACCGATGTGCAAACTTTATCGCCGGGTACTGTACGTTAGGTTTTACTCGATACGTAATGTATTCTATCGCGCTCGCACTCACGTATTGGAGAGAGCGCGATGGCCTGCTTTACGTATCGAGTAAAACCTAACGTTCCCGATACTTGCAAAGTCATGGTACGGCTACAGACGCCGGTCAAAGAGAGATCTTACTTTGGCGTTTACGACATTTCACGCCGTTCTGGAATCGAAGTGTTTAAATGACGTAAGTGCCGCTTAAACTGAAAGCATCTTCGTACCGAATGGGAAATAATATTGAAAATGTTTTAAATCATATTTAGTGCTCTTAATAACATGCATTGTGGATTTTAAAACAATTTAAGGCTGTAAATATGACAATTACCAACGTTGATAATTACTGTCCTTACTTCTTTGATATAATTCTAGAAATGTATTCTCAGGAATATGTGACTAGAAATTATACAGGAGGGAGCAATGTATTTATTAAAATTTACTATGCGGTTTCATCATTTTACACTGTGCATAAATTAATTTATTAATTATAAGTATTATAACTTACGAGCTTGCTATTAGGTACTTAAAGAGTTTAAATCTATTCTGGTCCTTATTATTCACAAATATTATCCGTTTAGTTTTATCTGCCAATGTTAAAGCTACAATATAGTGCAGTCATTCAAGCATTATTGCTCCGAATCTTTTTACTGTGAACCGAATTGCATACAATTTTGGAATTGGGTTCATCTTACCCTTAACTTCAAAAGTGAAAATAATTTGAACTCCGGAACCACCCTGGGGGTGGTTGCCACCCCTTCTCGGGGGTGAATTTCTTTTTTTGCTAAATAAGCTCGAATATCGAAAGAAGGCCTAATTTTAAGCAAAAAATCATCCATAAAGTTTTTCAAAAAATCCAATAGTTTTCAAGTTATTGGCAATTGAAAATTCGCAATTTTTCTACGTTTTTCATAGGTTTTTTGCAAATACCTTCAAAAATATACGTTGTATCGAAAAATTTTCAGAAACAAAATTGTAGCAGGTAAAACAATGAACAATTTGGTTTTTTATAAACTATTCTAAGTGCAATATTAAGCTAGATATTAAAGATCAAAACCGTTTTTTATTTTGTCAGAAATTTAATCGATGTGGTCAATGCCATCTGGCGGCGAGCAGATGCATTTTATGCATTCTAATACAAAAGGGTTTATACTGCTTGAAATAAGCTTTAAAATGAGTACTATTAACAGTCTTTTGCACGTAAAATAAGTGAGCTGTATTGCAAATAAGGGGAGCATCTAATGTTTTTTCTTTTAAATGAATGGGTTTCATAAGTGCCATTTCCACCAAAATTAAAATTAATCGTATTCCGCCTAGAATTAACTTTACTATGAAGAGCTTGATAGATAGTATCAGTTTGGCTGCTTCAGAACACACAGTTTTCAAAAAAGTCACGATTCAAAAAAATTACTAAATTTAAAATTTTTAAACATCCCACTTTCTTTTCATAATATCTCAAAAATGACGACAGATACGCATAAAAGTGTATGGAATAAAAATTTACGTATTTTTCTGACAAACAATTTGTTGTTTTTGTTTTTTCTGTCAAACATTAATTGACGGAGTTGTGATTGTTTAAAGAGCGCGTGGCAGCGCAATCATCGCCTCTCTTAAGCCCTTTAACCCTTCACCGTTTTCGAAAACGGTTTTTTACTATATATTGCAATGAAGGATGTTGTAGCTCTCTTAATTACCTTTACAATGGTTTGTAACCAACTTCAAAAAAGGAGGAGGTTTACAATTCCACGAAATCTTTTGTTTTTTTTTATGTATGTTCCCCGATTACTCTAAGACGCGTGGACCGATATAGAAAATTATTTTTCTGTTTAAAAGGGTATATACCTTGTAGTTGGTCCCATTGTCATCGGGTCCAGATCTGATGATGAGATCCTGAAGAACTCGAGGGAACTCTTCAAATGTTGTAGGCACACATGACATTTTTCATTTATTTTCGAAGACTAATCAAGTATTTACGTCTAGTCATGAACGTCTTAAGTTGGTGATCTGATGATGGAAGGTACAACTCCTTAGCGATTACGTGTTGGGGGATAATTCTTTAAATATAACATATTTCGTGTATTTTGAAGCTATTTGTGTATTTGCCTTTAGGTGGTCATCGTTTCATGTTGGTGAGCTGATGATGAAAGGTACAACTCCTTAGCGATTAGGAGTTGGGAGATATTTCTTTAAATTTAACATGTTTCATGTCACAGATCAGTATAGATAGCTAACGGAGGCATGGAACATGTCGCAGCGTTATGGCCCATTGGCCTTTATAAGTGTGACAGATGCGCGCCCTATGAGCCAGTCGCAACTTACCCGCAACTGCAGAATGAGCTCGGACATATCCGCAAAATGCCGAATTGTACCGTTATTTCTTGTAAAAATAGGAGTGTAAATAAAAATTTCAAGGAGTATAGAGTCACGTACCACATGTAAGTATTAATTTTTTTAGTTATTACTTGACAAAACCACGTATTTTTACAAATAATATATAACAACAAACCGCTGACATAAATGTCATAATGATTTGTCTTGGGCGTACCAATTGGTTGAACTATTCTGTGACAAATTGTACGTGCGTTTTACATTGACGGCTTAGAATAGCAAGCAAGTTGCAATTTGGTTAGCGACCGTGCAATGTATCGAATTGCTAGCGATATTCACAACCGTACTATCATTTCTTGGTACGGCCGCTGCGAGCAGGCCGCGAACTAGAGGTACGACTGACCGTGCCGATATTAAATAAAATAAACGTCGATAAATTGTTGATGTATTTGATCATATTCAATTTTTCTTACATATTTTGACCTTTGTATCAATATCATATCCTTATAAAGGTAAAACAATATAAATGGATTATATCGCGTATATTCATTATTTTGAGCCTCTTACAATAACCGTTGTCAAAAGTTGAAATTGTTTTATTTAAATATGTGACCATCGTGGAAACGGAAGATAACATCATCTTTATTAAGGGTACACCCGTCTAAATCATTATTTGTTCATTTGATTCCCAGCAACAAATCAGATAATGTCGTTAATAAATTGCTTCGTTCATCATATTCAAATATATGTTTATAAAGATTAGACACATAGTTCAATGCGATATTTTAGACTGTATTTCTTTCTTATTGAATGAAAGATCGATTTTAATGTTTTTCTTAATATTCCGGCCTTATCAAATATCTATGGATAATAATTTATCGACGTAGCCTCCTCTCTAGTCCCGCGTCATATGATAGCCCCACTCCGCGCTTTAGCCAATCACAGCGTGGCAAAGGCCCGACCTCGGAGACACCGAGACTCATTACAATTTCGCTTCGTTACAAATCTCTCTCTTTCATATATCTATGTTTCATGTATTTTGGAAGCTAGTCGAGTATTTGCCTTTAGGTGGTCATAGTCTCGTGTTGGTGAGCTGATGATGGAAGGTATCTCTAACTCCTTAATGATTAGGAGTTGGAGGATAATTCTTTGAATTAAAAAATTTCATACATTTTCGAGATCTATTCAAGTTTTTGCGCGTAGTAGTTATCGTTTCATGTTAGTTAGCTGATGAAGGAAGGAACAACTCCTTAACGATTAAGAGTTGGGGGATGATTCTTTTTGAAGGTATTCGAGTATTTGCGTTTAGGTGGTCATAATCTCATGTTGGTGAGCGATGATGGAAGATTGACATTCCTTAACGTGTAGGGGTTGGGGTATAAGAGTGTGGAATAATATTTAAATCCTTTTCATTTTATAAAAAAAAAATCACATTTTTTGTCAAGGGGTAGTTTTCAAGGGTTGAAAGGGGGTTAAAAATGTGATAATTATTGTAGAGAATATAAAATATTATTTTCTCTATACTTAAATCTTTTTATGTCATAGGTACCAAAGTATTTTTGTGATTTTTTTCAATTTAGGGGTTGTTTGCAAGGATTGTAAGATTTTCAAGAGATTAAAAATGATTTTAATATGAGGTAATAATTATGTTAGAAATTACTTTACGATTTCACCACTTACTATTCTAGCTATATATATTCTATATTATGTTTTCTAGCGATAAAATGGCTTAATGTAATTTCTTCCATTAAGGGGTTGTTTACACCCCTTAAAAATAATAGGCGGAGTTCAGATCATTTTCACTTTTGAAGTTAAGGGTAAGATGAGCCTAATTCCAAAATTTCATGCAAATCGGTTCACAGTAAAAAACATCGGAGGTAATACCGTATTTTTCGCTTCAATGACTGCACTAATATTTCTATACACATATTGACGCGATGGTTTTATTATAAGCTAAAGTTATTTCGTACACAAACTAAGTGTAAGAGTACTCATCTTACAACCAACTTAAACCACTAAAACAAATTACACAACTTCAAGCCTAATATGTAAAGAGGAACGTCCTTATTTACACATATGCACTCGACATGTCAACATACATACTTAAACTAGAAAATAGTGGCCAGGCTTCATTCCACATAGTAAATGAGCTAGTGAGCAGGCTTACCAGTATAGTATATTATACATATAGTATAATATCTCGTATTAGGCCTAATTGTAGATACGTATAATACAGTCTAGTGCCTGGAATATTACAGGAACTACGGCTACGTATATTTGGAGTTTAAAAGCAACATTTGGTTCTCCCGGATTCCGATCGCACGTAAGTTCAGTCAATCAGATACCAAAAGTATACCGACTCCTACAAGAAAGTACATCCTCTGAGAGTCATTTGGTCACTTCGGTCGTTATTTGATGATTACTGTACCTACACAAGCGAAGCGAGAATATATAAATTGGCATTAGAAATATTAGCCCTGATAGCCCAAAGAAAAAATACCAAGTTTACCTACCAACGGCGAATGTGGTATTCACAAATCAAAAATATTTTTTTAAAATTTTTTTGTGGCTCCACAAGAAATAAATTGACATTGAATTATGTCTAGGTTATCAATAATTTCATTCATGTTTAACATTGGGATTAATTCATGCTTAACAGTTACGGTCAACCAATTGGTAGGTACACAAGACCACTCTAGAACAATGTATAAATGGCAAGAAGTTTGAAATTTCATACGATTTGGTTTATAACGTTACTTTGACATAATTCCTGAGTGTCCTAGGGATCCAACGGGTTGAGTGTACTTGGATATTTCTTAAAGACTTTGACAGGTAAATAAGTCATAACCGTGTTCAAAAGTCAAATTTTGTAAAGCAGCCGCTATATGAAACCTTCTGTCTCACATATAAAAAAATTTAGATAACATTAACGTGCAGGCAGTGACAGGTCGCTAAACTGTATGAGGAATGTCCACTTAGCAATCGCCGACATTCTTGATTTGTATAATTATACGACTCCTATAGGAGCCTTTGGCGTTGTAAGTGACGTGTCTCGCGTGTCGACGTTCTGAGGCAAGAGCTAATCGTTGCCCTTAAATGTCCAAACGGATTTACTCAAATGTTGGTTAATGTGGACTAATGCTTTAAATGCACGACAAGGAAATGTTTATTTACATTTGATTTGTCGGAAAGCCTAAGCGGAATTGAGAAAGAAGTATAGGCAACTTGTGTTCGACCACATTGGGATTTGTTATACGATGATAACTTTACTAAGCTAGTGTTTTTTATTTACATCCATGGGAATATTTATGCAATTGAGTGATACATTCATGTCATGAAAGCATCGTGATGATTTTTTTTAGTCTTACAATGCATGGGCTGCGATTTGTGTTAAATATGAGTTAAATTAAAATAAAATAAATTATTGGCGCTTACTGCATTTTTGTCGCAGAATTATTGTATCCAAACTGGTTCCAGAACTTACCTGTAAAAAACAAAATTAATTATTAAGCATAATTTATAAACTAAAAGTTAAAGAGAACTAGATAAATAAGACCCAAAAAGAAATGATTCATTTATCAATTGTTGTAACCACCAAATTAAACACACTAAGCACATAAGGACAGTACATTTCACACAACACAGTAGCCTTGGCATGAGTTGGTAAGTAACGATTACAAAATAGTTTACTCGATACGTGAAACAGTTTCTCACGCTCGCACTGATTTGGTGGCGCGAGCATGGTGGACTACTTTACATATCGAGTAAGCGCCAATGCAAACGTTACTTGCCTACTCATGCTAAAAAAAGTTACGCAGGAAACACAATGGCGTAAACGGTTACTGAACAGTAGAAAAGTAATTTATATTTCCAGATGCTCCTATTTCGACAAGAATGGCGCAAAACATTACAGTTACCTCAAATTAGACCACCAGCCAATTTACATGAATGTGTATTAGGAATCCCCAACCGTTTTTAGGGTTCTGTAGTAAACTAGGAATTGGAAACATTTTAAAAATACCAAAATCGAAGCATGTTAATATTATGTTTACCCAGTAAATACCCAGCGATTACGGAATGACTAATTATGGGAGGTATACAACCAAAGACAACCTTGTTTATTAGTCATTTAAAAATGGGAGGCCAAACGCGATACCGTATAGTTCGCGTGACAAGAAGGGTTATTATTTAATTGATGGAAAAGTTGTTTACTTGTATTGTTTGATAGATATAATTGAAGCTGTGGGTCATTCGTGTGTAATACACAAAGAGTTACTATAACAGTTCTGATCCATAAAATGACTTATCTTTCTATAATTAGTAACCGAAACAGAAGATGCCCTTGACAACATGACCCTATGTTACACTCTTAATTCATTTCAGACACAACATGTAACACAGGGCCATGAATTTCCATTCCCTACGGTAGGTAATATTCAATGTACTCAAGAGTATTACTATTTACTACAATATCGGTACGTATGTATATCATCTCAGATACCTCTATTACGAAAAGGCAAGGAGCCCAGAAAATTGTGAGGACAAATTTGAATAAAAATTCCTGTCCTTTCCAACCTCTGACCTCTCTCCGTCATTTCTTTAACATCATTTACTAGATGGAACTAGGCCACAACGGCCCATTTAAATAAAAACCACTCCATTACGTTAAAAACAAAATGACGTAACTCCATAGTACTGGTATAAGAGATACGACTGAATTACCTAGTAGTTCCTACTTTCCAGAGACAAATAAGGGTATTAAACTCGATAGCGTGTTTATGCTAAACAGAGGTATGCATTTGATCATCATTATCGCGGATATACCTTCTACGGTAAAGATCGCAAGGCAGTAAGCGCCACAAGGAGATACGACATTTTTACGGCGGTTATTCAGGCCTGCATAATGGCGTCCTAGAGAAATGCGTGCGGAGGATTATTAGGTTAATTATCTGTCTTTTAATGTGGGTAATATAATGGCGTGCTGTCACGACCGCTCCGACTTGTCACGTGATTGTTAGACTGTTTTTTATCTAGTCAGTGGCATCCTTTCAATCAGGTTCAAGATCGTCACGGTCGGTGATATTATAATTTGCTAATCCTAATTAAAAACAAACGGAAACGCACGCTACATAAAACTTGTTCAATACGGTATAAGGTCAATAAGTGACCTATACCTAAAACAGACTAAAAATAACATTCGTGAAGTATAACACGTTTGAATCTAGAATATTACGTCAACTAGAAGTAATAAATAAATAATAATTGTGTAAATGATTCGTATTAAAATTCAGATTTTACTTAATTAGTCAACGGTCTCATAGTGTCACGTATTGCACAGTAATGATTTTTTGATACAAGTACAGAAAGGAGACTTTTTTGCACGACCGGTGATGCATGTATATTTCAAAACTAGAATCAAACAATATTCTAAAACGCATTATGCGAGAAAAGATTAAGATAGTACCAATTTGTAGGGTAAACTTATGTACAGAAAGTGACTCTTATCAGCACTTGTGCGAAAATGAATTGTCTTCTCCCAAACTCGTGTCGCAAACGACTTGTTCAGAAGATGCCCACTTTAAACACTTAGGTATATCATAAATAACCATATCTTTAATTCAGCAATAACTTACCGTGCACAATAGTACTACATATACAAATCCATTACTCCACCACAAGTTGTAATATATAATTTAAGTTTGCCCCCAGAAACACCACATTCCAAGCAGATGTATCGTAAAAGTATGTTTTTCAATCATTCTGAGTGATACAATAAAATAAATAAGTACGCAGTAATAAAAGTTATAACGTAAGAACATGAATGTACTTGCTCTTTGAATTGAGGCACGATAAATTATATAGTTAAGCTGACACACATAGCAACAATTGACATGTCAATGCTATAACTATTGAATATACAAAATAGCAACCTTCAATATGTATTAGAGCAATGGAAATACGAGTATGGATCTTATGATCAGGGTTCGGATATCTCGTAGCACGGTAAGACGTTAGAGAACCACGGAGACGATTTTAACATAAAAGTCAACTTATACTCATACTCATGCTCATGTATATAATTAGTCAAAAATGCTTTTAATTTCATTTTATCTACGTGTACATGGATATTATAAACTAGAAGCTTCGTTAATATTTTTTTTGTTTGCGTTTTTTTCACGTAATATACAACATAGTGGGGGCAGTCTTTTTTCATTTAAAATATTGTTGCATTGAATTCCAAAATATATTTATTTCGTTTATAATCAACTTTTGGAATAAGTATGTGACTATGAGTATGAGTTGACTTTACTAACGTCTTACCGTGCTACGTGGTATCCGAACCCTGCTTATGATGCTATTCGAATATGTGCCTAATACAAGTATTGAACTGATGGAATAACTAGCTGCCCTTGTATATTTGTTAATAATACAATTACCATCAGATATACCGTAGCGTCCAAAGCAGTCAAAAATATCTAAACACGCCACTATCGCTATGGCAATAAAGGCGTGTTCAGATATTTATGAACGTTCTTAACGCTACGATATATCTGATGACGATAGTTATTACTCTTTGCTAAGAGTATTAAGCGTCTGTCTGTGAAATTCCATAGGCATTAATTTTACAATAAACAAAAAACCGGCCAAGTGTATGTTGGGCCATGCTGTGTAGGGTTTGTAGTTATTCGAAAACGGCTGGGCCGATTATGTTCGAAATAGTTTTATTTTAAAATACTCTATAGGCCCACTATTCATGATTTTTTTCATATTTTTTGGACCTACGGATCAAAAGTTAGAGGTGGGGACGCAATTTTTTTTTCTTCTAGACCTATTATCTCCGTAAATATTGACTTTAGAAAAAACCTTTTTTTAAGATCCTTATTCTTTTTAAGATACCTATTCAATGATACCCACAATATAGGATAATATCAAATAAAAAAAAATCCCACCTCACCTGTTGGGGAGGTAACCGAAAAAAAAAATGGTATGTTATTGTACCACTTTGTTAGCATGATTAATATGTTTAGGTACCTGTACCAAATCGCAGATTTCTAGTATAAACGGTCTCTGAGCTATGCTGCGGACAGACGGACATGGTGAAACTATAAGGGTTCCGTTTTTGCCATTTCGGCTACGGAACCCTAAAAACAAAAATGCATTTTTAATGCAATTAAAAAGCTGCTTCATACTACCGTCCAATCGCTTTACGCAGGCGCGTACGTTATTACAAAACTATTCTCTATGCGACGCCTTAAATGGTTGAATCTAAAATAATTTCCTTTTCCTCGATTAAACTTAACTTTGTCTCCCTGCAATCAAGGGCATAAATATATATACAAATGTTTGGCTTACGCCTTTAAGATAAGGTAGAAAATTGCATACTTATTTAGTTAACAAAGTGTACAATTATACTGTCACCCTTATCCAGTTAATCGTTACGGGTAAGGAAGAATGCGTATTTCTTCGTGGACACGAATATGTGTTTAAGAATCCCGTATCATTCCGAACGCAAGCAGAGGTAAGGTCGACCGAGCTGAGGCAATAGCAACTAAGGGTCAAGTTGGGTAAATACGACAGCGAGGAAATTGGAACACTTCATACATGTATTTGTACTTTGCATGTTTTGCACAAAAATGGTGATTTAAGATCGTAAAACATGAATCTATTAATGATTTTGAACAACTTTTATTACAGGGCCAAATATGAAAACTCAAGTAAAAAAATCGACACTTCCATATATTTTGGTCAAGCTATTTTAGCCCATTTCTATAAAACAACAATGGAAGTGTTTTTTTTCTTGATTTCATATTTGATCCTACAATAAAAGTTGTTCAAATCATTCATAGATTCATGTTTTATTATCTTGTTTCACCGTTTTTGTAATATTCTGTATATTGTCCCTTATTATCAACAACACAAGCCGTAATTCTGCCAACGGTATAACATGTTTATGCGTGTAAAATAGCCCCATCATACTTAGTAATTTATCATTTTTAAGCCGCATTAAATAAACTTTTTTATTTTTGTTTTTTTCACAGAATTGAACCATAGTCAAGCTGCTATGTATCGCAAGACTGTTTTTGATCAGCTAGTATGACCTGGTAACTTTGACCTCATCTATCGACTCGCCATCTACCGGTTAGCAATGAGAATAAACGAGGGGCATAATTACTGAAGCATTCAATGCCCCATCGCGATAAAGGGTCCTATTACATGTTGATAGAGAATTTAGCGAAAATTACTTCAGTTGTAATTTGTATAATATTTTCTTCGGTTACCGCGAGGATTACACATGAAATAAAACTATGAAAACGGATAAACTCGCGTATATTAACTAATTTTAACTTCATTCCGACAGTCAGATTCCACAGTCATCCGCAGATCACGAACCCTGTAAAGTGTTCGAAACGTCGGAATGAAGTTAAAACTAGTTAATAAACGCGAGTTTATCCGTTTCCATAGTTTTATTTCATTTTTAATTAGTAATTATTTCGCTTACAAAGGCCTGTATAAAGCATAGCAGCACGGAAGTATGAAGTCGCCGTGAGAAAGACTTTTTAATAAAAGAGCGACAGATAGTCTGTGACGCTGCGACATACTGTCGCCCTAAAAATGTACTAAGCCTACTTACTATTGACGGTTTTCTCCGATAGACGATTTTACCCACATTCGCCAATAGCAGTACGAGATGGAAAGTAAAGGATACGGTAGGTTTTACTCGATACGTAAAGCATTGCATTGCGTATGCGCTGATATAATGGAGCCAGTGCGATGGCCAGCTTCTTGTATCGAGTAAAACCTAAGGTTACCGATACTTGCAAAACATGGCCGCGGCTGCTGATTCCAAAAATCGATGGACCTTTATAAAAATCAATGTTATATTAAATTAGATATAATTTATTCTACATTTCGCAAACATTTGAAATATTGTCCTGCCAGTATTCCACGAAGCTGATTTGACGGATGCCAATTAGCATACAAAAGAAAGGACTGTCTAATTATTAAAACATTTAGTTTTGTGAAACACTGACACCTAAATCACGGTTTTAAAAATAAAAACTTGATTCGTTAATAATGTGACTTACAACATCGTACGAAGTGGTATAGACGAATTTATTTATTTAATCTTTATTGCACGAAATAAAAATCATACAATAGGCGGACTTAATGCTATGAAATGAAGCATTCATCGGGCAAAACAGAGAAACTGTGAGCGGCGATGTAACTTATAAAATTATAATGTTTTATTTTCATAAAAACGGTAATATGTCTACGATTTGTATACTAAATCGAAGGGTTCTGAACCACATGTGATATAACAAATAACTTTACGAAGAAGAATTATTTTTGGATGGACTTATTCAAATTAATGCGGATTTAGACCAAACGAGCATTCGCTCATTCTATCCTCTACAAAATTCGTTCGTTACACAAAACGTCATCGACGAAATTCGTTGATTTCGTAGAGTGGAGGATAGAATGAGCGTATGATCGTTTGGTCTAAATGCACCTTTACGGGATATTATCTTATTTTTTAACATACACTGATTTAGGCATAAGGAATCTATTTTTAGCATTATATTTCGTGATCGCGGGAATGTAAATAGATCCTTAGGTCAATATCAGTCAGATAAATGTTAGCTGTCCTTTTATTTTATATGCATAGGAAAAAGAATACCGATATACATATTTATCCGGGGATCGTAAATCATTTCTGATATAAAAATTCAGAGAAATGTTGAGAATAACGTTAGCGCCAATCAGCTACAGCTTTATTATACAAGTAACGAAAGGAATTCCATTCAAATAGTACATTTCGATACAAGTGCAAAAAAAAAGTTTTTCGACGAGGATGAAAGGAGCCCGAGAAAACAAGGGCGACAATCACCCGAGTTAAAAAGAAATTTTTACACGTGTATCGAACGACTTTTTTCATAACGAAGCGTGCGCAGTTTGCTTTTCCGCACTAGTTAGGAAAAATATATTTTATAATATCCAAACCAGCGTATAATATTTACATTCACATTCATTACGTAGGAATACTCATTTCCAACAACTGTTAATCGCGTCTATCTAAAGACTTAGGATCAATAAAAATATAAATCCACTGATAGCATAATCCATAGTCGCAATTGATAAGTTAAATTCTATTACATATGTACCAAATATTTCTTCCTTGGTCATGGCTGTACTATGTATTTAATTTAAGTATCATATGTATCTATCTATTAAATATATCGTCGCCTGGTAGCCACATCACAAGCCTTACTTAAGCTTACCGTGGGACTAGGTCGATTTGTGTGAGATGTCCTAAGATATTTATTTATTATTTCTTAAAAAACTTTTAACAGGTGTCTCGAATTATAATCATGGCGTGGACATTCCATTATTATAGCGTAACCTTATTGCAAATTTTATGTGTAATGGATGTACCAAAAATTATAGTAATCCGTATAAAAGTCGAGTGCAAAAAAATGTTCATTGTTACGGCCTTGATACAAAAAAACACCATCATCAGCCTATGATAGTCCACTGCTGGTCGTAGGCCTCTTCTATTAACTATGACTACTATGAGTATAAGCACATTCAAGGGAAAATACCCATAGTCAAGCGGATTGGCGAACGCAGTAATCCAGATGACGCTGCTGCCCATCATCAATCTTTTATCAAATAATGATCAGTGACACTTCAATCCCTTAGTTGACTCTTACGACACCCGCAGGAGGAGTTGGGGTGGCGACAAATGTATTCTTATTGCCGTCACCACACGGCTGAATACGCGATCACGTCAATTGTGTTACAAACGTTAGACATACAAAATACAAACTATGTTATATAACTAATAACTATCTCCAACAACCTTCGGCAGTAAAAAAAGAGGGCAAATTTAAAAGATATAGCTCCGGTTTAGAGGCTGAACCAACTATATTCTCTCCATATGTCTTCCTTTTCAGATCTCAGATCGGACTTTGCCTTGTCTTACCGCATCATCATTTCCAAAATCATTTTCTCTCCCTCCATGCCCATGGCAAATTTTCCTTCAACCGCCTCTCAACACCGTCCCCAAATGACGGTACAACGACCGTCCCACCTTCGTGGGATGCGACCCGGCCACAGCTGCAGTAACGGAAACGCAGGAGCAGCCACATACTCCAGGAGTATCGTTTGTACGAGTATATTAAGTTCAGAACCAACTATTTCGGTTAAACATCTTTTCGCAAATGGTTTTCTATGCCATTGACATAAAGTACGATTTGCCAACAACTTCAAGGAAATAGTTGGTTCTGCCTTTAAACCCGACAGTTAGGTTCGTATTGTTTATTGCTTATAGAAATTTTACTTCGGAACACAAAAATTATGATACATGACAGATACTTTCTGTGTAAAGTGCCTTGGATCTCTGTAATGCTGTGAAATTGTACGTATAATAAAATAAATAAAGCCAAGCAAATGCGTCTAACCTGTTGAACGCGTAATAGATATATTTAACTTGTAAGAATAATCCTCGTTGGAAAACTTAGAATTTTGTCCCGCGGGTGAAAAAAGGAACGCGCTGTCATAAATAAAACATGTCGGGCACATTTTTTAACATTATCTATGAGAACTAGGACCGGTCTAGCGATAACTAGTGAATCGTGATATGGTTCTGTTGGTAACTGATGCTAGATTGAGGTATGTGGAGACGTATATTTTTAATCCTGTATTTGTTTATTTTCTATTTCCATGCTTTTTACAATTTTTGTTAAAGTTTTGCAAATCGTGATATGGTTCTGTTGGTAACTGATGCTAGATTGGGGTATGTGGAGACGTATATTTTTAATCCTGTATTTATTTATTTTCTATTTCCATGCTTTTTACAATTTTTGTTAAAGTTTTGCAAATCGTGATATGGTTCTGTTGGTAACTGATGCTAGATTGGGGTATGTGGAGACGTATATTTTTAATCCTGTATTTGTTTGTCTTCTATTTCTATGCTTTTTACAATTTTTGTTGAAGTTTTGCACCTATAGCTCCAATCATTAAGTCTAACCTTCATACAAACATAACATGTATGGCCATATTTATTTCTACTTGTTTGTAATGTTCCTCAACTACTGATGTAGTTTTTGTAAATGTATTTGTTGATACATTGAGAATAGTTTGAACGGTACTACACGAAGTCTATTGTCACTACGACGTTCGAGAAAATCTCGAATACGGTATACGGGAAAAATGCTCTGTGTGAATATAGCCTTAAATTATATTTTCTATTTATTTAATCAGTAGAAACTAAAAAATGTAAACAAGTATGGATAACTTTCCATAGCATTTGACATCTTTTACACATATCGTGAAACACGAAGGTAGATAATTTAAACTAAAAATGTATGATCCCACAGTGTCGTAACAAATGTGCTTACCATAGAAAAAATCAATTGTGAAAGACTCTGGTTGTTACGGGATTCGAACCCGCTTCCTCTGGATTGCCGGTCCAACGTGCTTCCAATTACACCAGACGACCTTCCATCGATCACAGCGAATTTAGTCAATGGCATTGTGAATCTAATCACTAGCGACATCTGTACTAAATGTTTCGAAGGTACTACAAGCTTAAGCCACTCAAAGACGTGTGTCTACCACAATGTATGTGCACTCAAGGTTTACAATTTTAAATTCGTAATATGACCAAGATTGTGTTTTAAAAATACGTGATTATGGAATAATGCAAGTTTTTAGATTTGTTTACTTTTTTTTTGACTTTACTGACTATTGGTATACAACTAAAGGTGCATTCAGACCAAACGAACATTCGCTATTCTAACGCACTCTACGAAATTCGATCGTTACACAAAACGTGATTGGTTGATTTCGTAGAACGGGGGATAGAACAGCGAATGCTCTTTTGGTTTGAATGCCCGCCTCCGTAGCCTAGTTGGTAGTGACCCTGCCTACGAAGCTGGAGGTTCCGGGTTCGAATCCCGGCGAGGGCATTCTTTGTGTATTTATTTATCACAAATATTTGTTCCTTGGTCATGGCTGTCTATGTATGTATTTAAGTATCTGTACGTATCTATTATCGTCGCCTGGTACCCGCATCACAAGCCTTAATTGAGCTTACCGTGGGACTAGGTCGATTTGTGTAAGATGTCCCAAGATATTTATTTATTTTATTATTTATTTATTTAATGCACCTTTACGCAAAAATTTACAAGTGTAATCCCAGCCTAAAATCATCTGCCCGCCGCAGGCAAAATGAAGCGTATTATTCGAACAGGTTCCACAAGTACGGTTAATACAATTAACTCTTACGCAAGTAAACTTGATGTTAACTGCGTATCTTCAAGGCGAGTGGCCCCAACACTTCGGGGCCTAGGCCGTAAAATGTATATTAGTGCTACGTTTTTTACGGCCTCTTAGTAATACGGTTTAACGGCTTGTTCCGCAAAAAATCGATATGGCTCCGACGTGTAGGTAGTATGTTATCTTCAACATTAATTTTTCGTTGAATATTATGCTCAACGGAATCTGTAGTGACATATGAATATACTGAGTGTCCCAAGATTATGGGACATGAAGAGAAAGTACCTACAGTAAAAAATGTCAATAGACTGCTTTGGTAAAGTTATACTTTATCTTATTTTTAATAGCGAGTATAGTGCGTTCATAGACTTTGTATGACAAGTAGTTATTTATAAATAGACCCTATAGGGTCTTATTTTCAGTCTTTTTACCCTATTTCTTTCTTCTGACTATGTTACATTAGAAGAATGATTTCTTTAGGTGCATGCTCTATTGATAGCTTAATAGCAGGAGGTGGTAATTTTTCCATATTTTATTGGGTTCGTTTCTCAGGCAACGCAAGAAAATTTTAGAAAATATATGAATGCAGAATTACTAACTTTTAAAAATCGTATTAAGTTTTATTTCAACATAATGCCCTATCTAGGATATTTAAGGTTCTTCTTTTCCTTCATGTCCCGTTGTTTTGGGACGCCCTGTATAGTAGATAAAGTAGCGATCGGCTCGGCTTTGCACAGAAACAATACTGATACTTATACCTTTCTCCATAATCATTCTATCTATTTAAAAACACTGCATCAAAACCAGTTGTCTGGTTTTAAAGATATAAGCATATAGACAGAAAGCGGAAAGCGACCTTGTTTAATGCTATGTAGTTATTCAAAATGAGACGTTATTGCTTAGGTTTAATCTTTATTTTCCAATAAGAATACAGAACATATTCACTTACATGACAATTAATATTTTTATCATGCAACTATTAAACTAATCGTTTTTTCACTTACAGTACTATATTGAAATATTCAGATTATTTCTTCCATTTATGTTCATTATTCGAATCCTTAAAAGACACTTTACAAAACATTTCCCAAGTCATCATAATCAATTCTTAACAAGCGCATTTCTTTGATTAAAATATTATAACCTATTCATAACTATAAAAAAAGGGATGTAACTATTGTAACTACCACAACAAATGGCAATCAACTTTTCAATGCTGTACACTCAGTGCTCATTAATTTCAATAGATTCCCAATTGATGCTTTGAGCTCGATTTCAATAGCAATAAGAAATACCCAATCAAACCTGGATACAAATTCGGGTCCCTTGATCTTAAAACGGACAAAATAAAGCGATCCCTGATTAATTAGGTATTTAATCCGCTATGAATTTACACTCTAACATTTTACCTTTAAGACCTGCTTTTGTACAGCAAGGAATATTTATTAATCGCTATATCGAAGTACCGTGACTTTCGTTTTGTTTAGCCCAAAAAGGTTGCGTCCCGAGGCGTAAGACCGTGATATATCAGGGTTGTCAGAGGGTCAAAATAAGATGTTTGGGGTTTAACTAACTTGTATACGCCCACAAGATGTTTATCGTTATTTTATTTCGTGTTCTAGACACAACAATAGCGAAGATTACGATGTCCTGGGAAACAACGCTTAGTAAGTATAAGTTAAGAGAATTAGATACCTATATAAGTGTGTTTAAAAAAATATATGGTCACACGGTTACGTGAATGAAATGAACGTGTATCGTGTATTGTATACTTCATACGTTTACTGTTTAACCGCCATATGATTCAATGTAATAAATATAAAAATATAAAAACAACCGATTTCTCCGAGACCACCAAATCGGGGTTTTACCTAGGTACCCGTTCGATTAAAAAGAAGATTTTGAAAATTGCTTCGCGATTTTAAGTAAGAACCTCCCCATTTTTTGAAGTCGGTTAAAACAGCCCGGCGGTAACAGTTTTCTAAAAACACAAATAAACAAATAGTGTTTAACCTGATTTTCAAATAAAAAATCAACATTATTGAAACACTTCTTTCGTGAATCCAACGAACATTTAATTCAGAGGCGAAAAATTTCGCGTGTTTCATTGCCATAAATTGGCAATATTTATTACAATAGAACCAGGACGTAGAAAATTCATTCTAGGGTCCCGTAACCAATCGGCAAAATACAAAAGCCTTACAGATTCGTTGTCTGTTTCTGTCTGTAAATAAAGACACTTTTTTCCGTAACTGTTGACACTAAATTCAAATCAAATGCAATCAATTAGTTCAATGTTAATTCAATTAGTTGAATGTTATGAAACACATGTCAAAAAAAATATACAAAATTAAAATACCTAATTACGATGTATAAAATTAATTTAATTCAACTTATTTTGTATAAAGATGAATTTATTCTGTGGGCATTAGAATTTGCACACAACACTTGAAAAAAAAAAATTTGGGATTCTTTTCCTTTGAAAAAAAAAAAGATTTGACGAGAGACTCTTCCAAAGTGGTAAAAACTTTTCGCACGTGTCTCGCACAACATTTTTTAGTACAGTTGGCCCTCCGAAGTTCAGGACCTGACGTAAAATGAGCCACTTCTCACACTAGCGCGTAAGAAACGAATTTCGTTTTCGCACGTGTAACGTCCAACGTTTTTCAGTACATATGGCCCTCCGAAGATTTCGACATAACGTAAAATGAACCACTTCTCGTAAAAAAGTGCCAGTCCACCGAAAATTTGTTTAATACGAGGTTTAGAAAGTTTTTCGTCATAAATCGTTGTGTGCTAGTACGGAACACTCAACGCGCGAGTCCGACTCACACTTCGCTTATTTTTTATTCCTTTATTCATGGTTAGGTTAAGCGCCGTAGGGATGAATTCGTTAATAATATAATAATACACCACAGTTAAAAGAACACTAGAATAGTCATAACGACCATACACACTGCATTTTTCATTTACCCACCCATAGCAACGTATCATACGATAAACAACACAAATTGGTATACGGCTCCGTAGTTAATAAACCATATTTGACAGAAAAAGCTATTATTTACATTTAACAGATAACCGCTTCGTAATAACCCGCATGGCAATAAATAACTGCTAAATATATCGATATACGTCGTAAATGCGCATTCGCCTGCAGGCGGTTACTACATTTTTATTTTTAGATACGCCATTTTACTAAGTCTAAGTAGGCACATGAAAGATATACAACGTGGTTTTTAAAATGTTTAGTAAGAACGTTCTAGTGTATGCACTTTTTTTAAATTAGCAAAACTTATTCCGTGCTTTAGTAGAGAAGGAAAGAAATGTACATACACAAATATGGCTGACTTTCAATAGCATTTTGTACTCTTTGACACATACCGTGAAACACGTTTGTAGATGTATTTTTACGTCGATTTTAATAAATAGCAATAATTTTAGATAAAAACATTTTTAGCAGGTTTCTAGATACATACTCAAGGTTATGGTTTTATGTTGATGATAACATCAAGATTGTGTTCTGAGTAGGGCTCGCGGTCCTGTCCGGGTTTCGTGTCAACGTTTCTCATACCCGTGTTCGTGTTACACGTACACGGGTTTCTGACCCGATTTACACGGGTAATTAAAGTCCGTGTAAATAATACCCGTCTGCACGGGTACACGGATACACGGGTATTATTTACACGGACTTTAATTACCCGCGGGTTCGGGGACGTCTTTGACGAGAAGCGTACGAATGGGTCGTGGGACTTATAAGAACTACAGTACAAATAGATAGGTAACCGGAAGGCTCATTGTGTCAAATAGACCTTATTACGTAACAGATAGAGTCGAAATTTATAACACATTAATAAAAAAGTTATATCGGCTGACCTTTCCTGAACAGGTAGTGTTTTGTAGAGTCCAAGCTGCAGGTTACATTCAATAATAGACCATATTTGCATTTGCTCAAATTATTTCGAACCCGTTCGGTTCGGTGTTAAGTACCCGGGTACCCGGGTAACACGCGGTTTCGTGTATACGGTATCCGTGTATTGGACACGGACACGGGTACCCGGCGGGTTCGTGTAATTCGGGTTCTTAGTACCGTCGGGCTTAAGAACACGGGTATCCGGTTTGGCGGGTTACACGTGTACCGTGAGCCCTAGTTCTGAGAGTGCGTGATTATGAAATAATGCATTTTTTTAGGTTTGTTTACATTATATTCGTTTTTTACTAAGTGTTTGTATGTTACAGTTCACAACAACGTTTTCACTTTCCAACTTTTAGTAAACAAACACAAGGTGTATGAACTTGGTTGTATGGGTTAGGCGATAAAAGTAATTCATGTATAGTTCCCTTTGTTTTAAGTTCAGACAGGTATTAATGCCACTACTTCCTAACCTAACAATACAGAAGTAGAAAATACGGTCCATAAATTTACGTATTCGTACTGCCTCTATTTCGCATTGTTGAATTTATTTATTACCACGCGAAGTTGGACGTGAAGTTTAGTCATAAGGATGCACATATAGGCATAACGTTATGTACACCGTGTTTTTTATTTCCGTTAAAATTAACAGCCTGCTTGGTGGGCGGATTTTTATATTGTTGCAGTTTTTTCAAATTTTCCAAATTTGGATAATTTCATATTTTTTCTACTCAGTATCGCGAGCTCTTTCGATCCGCATTAGCAGAAAAAAGTGTTCCAAGAATTCCATACATTTTTTTGTGTTCCACTGAGTTACGGTCGAAGAAAGTGTAAGACAAATAGTAACACAAAATATTTTTTTTGGGACACTTTTTTATTTCTATCAGGATCGAAAGAGCTCGTGATTCTGAATAGAAAAAGGTAAAAAAGTCCAAATTTTAAAAACGACAATAAAATTAAAATCCGCTCTGGTACGTTAATTGTAGCTACCTGGTATGTCGCAATCGAATACGATAAAGTTTTTTTTTTCGCTTTTATACATAATAAATGAAATGGTACGTGTAACATAAGAGTTAATTTCAGATGACTGACGGCAGATGTCGAAATAAGTAACACTATAGGATGTAGGTAATAAAGGATACAAGATACTTGTTCAGTCATTAAACTTACTTTTTTGATAACTCAATAACAATAAGAATTAAGACACTACTTTCTTGTAAATTTTATATTTTACCTTTTGAATTGAACATTTTTTAATTTATATCTGACCTAAAATTTAACCCTTTGACGGGACTCAAAAACATCCTGGCTTTAAGCCTGAACGCCATTATATAGTGCGAAAAATACATAAAGATAGTGATAGGATAGGCGTTTTTGAGGCCGGTGCTCTATGAAGGGTTAAAGAAAAAAAAATTCCGCTAGTTTTCAAAGATTCTGAGCCGTTTATAATTACAGTCTACATTAGATACATCGGAGCAGCCAGGGAGCTTACAGACATCTTTTATGGCCATATGGCGCTTAAGTGCCTGTTCATAATTCAGATATTTTTGATCACTGTAGTCACTCTGAAGGTGGGTTTACACCAAACAAGCGAATGCTCATTTTAACCCCACTCTTCGAAATTCGTTCCTTACACAAAACGTCATTCGTCGAAATTCGTTAATTTCGTAGAGTGGGGGATAGAATTATTATTTTTTTTATTTATTATTATTAATATTACATGTGGATTACAATCTTAGAATTAGTAATTGTCCTACAAAACTCTTCAGAGTTTGTCTGTAGGATCCCAGTCTCTTTTTAGTTACATTATTTAAAATTTTAATACATAGGTTTTAATGTAATAATGTAATACATTAAAAAATTATGAGTTTATATTATTATTCACATGGCAAGTTATGGAAATGTGTTTTCAAAAGCCTCTTAAATTTATTTTTGTTGGCCTGACACCTGATGGCTTCAGGCAAACTGTTAGCATTCGCTTGTTTGGTGTAAACCCACCTTTATATATCTAATAGTGACTCGACATGGACTCGACTGTAGCAACTCACATCTGTATTTAAGCAAAGAGACTATACTTAATTTTCTTAGTAACAGATATAATCCACGATATTTTAGAATTCAGTGAATGGATGTCTCTCGTCGCATTCCCAACAGACATTAGCCGGCGCTGACCTTATAAGTAAATAAATGTTTGTTCAATACCTGTAGCCGTACCATGACTTTTCAAGTATCGGTAATGTTAGGTTTTACTCGATACGTAAAGCGGGCCATCGCGCTCGCTCCAATACGCCAATACGAGCGCGATAGAATACATTACGTATAGAGTAAAACCTAACTTATCCTTTACTTTCCAACTCATGGTACGGCTACTGACTCCATTATATAAACGCGATTCTAAAACGAAACCTTCTAGAAATAAGTATTACAGCCGCATGAACACGATATATTTTACGTCTTAATGCAACTCTGTTTACGTATAGATTAGTACAAAATCAATGACACCACAAATATTTTCGCAGCCCTGAAGACGTACTCGAACCAAAATCGACATCTTGCGTCTCTGTTACACATGCGTATTCACGTGGAAGCGTGACAGGGAGCCATGTTTGTGGTTCGCAGTAGACCTGGTCATTACCTGTGAATAGGCCAAATTGTTCGCATCCTGGGCCGACGTATCTGCTACTTTATACTTTTTCCGTCCCATAAAATACCTCAAAGAACGTATCCGGTAATTTTATAGCTATTCGTAATTTACTGGGTGTCTGTCCGTAATTTATTCGTTTGCTGTTAAATTGTATCTTTTTAGATCGCGTTCGAAATATCTTGAGATAGGTACTCGTATTATTAGGGAGTTTGGGACTTTAAGCTTCGATTTTCACTTAGAATTGCCTGAAGAGAGTTGAGATACTTTGACGAAAAGTTTTTGTATAAGTATCGAGTAATACGAAACAAAACGACATCACCTTATTCGCTCTTACCTTGTTATTATTTAATATAGTTAAGTATATTTCTAAGCGTTATTAAGCATCTAGTCACTTACCTTTTGTTTCTTAATTTAATTAGTAAATTATATGCCATTTAAGTAGGTACTTTGGCGCTTGCGTTGTTTCTTCTGTATAATGGCGTAACCACCAATTGTTCTTTACCGTATATTTTTGTATACAGTATCCATGAAGGTGATTAAAAAAACATATTTCAAACGTTTCTTCACATAATTATTATAACTCAAGGATAAGTATATTTCAATATCATCTACTGGCCAATTACCAGAATCATTCTAAGCGGCGTCGAGGCCGCGGCTTCCTTTTGAGAACAACGATCACTGTATATGCGCTTGCGCAAGTACGTCTATCATATAGAATAATATGTTATTTCATCTCTATTCCATAACTGACTTCAAAAACGGCCAAGAGCATGTCGGGCCCTGCTCAGTATAGGATTCCGTAGTTACTCGAAAACGACTGGGCTGATTATGTTCGAAATAGTTTTACTTTAATTAAAGTATTCGATAAGCTCAGACACATGATTTTATCATCTTTTTTTTGAACTCACGGATGAAAAGTTAGAGGGGCGGGAACACATTTTTTCCTGGAGCGGATATCTCCGAAAATATTTACTTTAGAAATAAACTTTCTTTTGAGACCCTATTTTTTTATGAAATACCTATTGAATGATACCCCCCACTATAGGATTTCAGCAAAATAAAAAACAACCCCACTACACAAGTATGGGAAAAAAAAAATTCTACCACTTAGTCGGCATAATATGTATACCTGTACCAAATTCAAATTTCTAGTATTAACGGCCACTGAACTATGGAGAGACAGTTGGACAGACGGACAGACGGAAATGGCGAAACTATGAAGGTTCCTTGTTTACTACGGAACCCTAAAAACGTGGTGTAAGACAATGAAACTCGACCCTATTAATGATATTGCACGACAATTACTACGGGAACATTAGCCGTATCATGAACTGCTGGTACCTAAGTTATTACCGCGGGTTTACTTTCTATTCATCCCGCTCACACTCGCGTCTCGTGTATTGGTGTGAGCGAGCCGGACAGAAAGTAAGACCGCGTTAATAACGCGGCGGCGGCTCATGGTAGACACACTGTTGTATAGAAATCTACAGTCGAGTTCATAAATATGTACACAATTATGCACCCTATTTCAATACCATAAGTAAAATAATGTACACATATTTTTAGTGCAGATGGTACCTTTTTAGACTCCAGTGCGAGAAGTGTCATTTTACGTCAGGTCCAAAACTTCGGAGGGCCATATGCACTAAAAAACGTCGTACGAGACACGTAACGAAATTCGTAACTTGTGTCGATTAAAACACTCCCTGTGTGTGGGTCGTGTTTTAAAACAACCCCACTTTTTTCGAATTCCAAGTGTTTCGCACTTGTATCGTAATGTACTATTATGAACTAGACTATAATGAACAGCCGTTTCTTGTGCTTCTTACACAGTTTACCCCGTAGAGAAAGTTATTTAAAACAAATAATAGATTTACATTTTATTACGTTTTTGAAGTAACTCTATTTAGGAATCACATGTCAGCTGCAGCTTTATAATCCTAGTTTATGATGCGAATACAACCGAGATTGCATTGCATGTTCAAGATTATTTGTAAATAATGATTTGGAGACCGATATGACGGTATATTGTCGAATTTATTTAATTAGCGCATCATTTTGAATTTTCAATGTCTTGAAATGGACATAAAAAAACTCCGATGAGAGACTACATAAATGCAATATATGCGCAAAGCGTTATATCAAATGTCGAAACATTGTAAGTTTGCAAATGTATTTGTAGTTCTATTCAAGCTATACCTCTTTCTATATAAAGTCCAAAATCAAATAAACTGTACTTTAGCCAATTTTATAAAATATCGTTTTATTGTTTTGCGCAACCTATGTTGATTGTTGTTGAAAATAGAATCACAGTTTTATGGTTATTTCTGATCGTTTGAAATGCGTTTCAGAAATCGTTTTAGGATATCATTTCAATCATGTCCAAAGGCGATATGATGTAGCTTAATACATTATTGTGATGAACATATTATTGCAAAATGAAACATTAATGGAAAATATAACAATATATGTGATTGTAATACTAATAAAATGTCTAAACACCTTTATGGCAAGTGACATAATGGAACGTTTTTACTAAACCGCTCACGTATCATATTTTAGTTTACCTATAAATGATACCTTAGAATTTATTTTCGGAGCTATGCAAGTCTCTTCACAACGATTTTCTTCTCTGAAACCTAGCGGTATTTGTAAATATCAACTGAAATCTCGTACATAAATTCCAAAAAAGTCATTGCTGGAATCCACGATTCGAACCCGGATTAAAAGTAGAACGTCTGAACTAATCGACCATAACTTGGCTAAACACGGTAAAAAAACAAGCATGAAATTCAGTTAAAGACACGTTATATCGTAACGATGCACCGATTTTCCTTGACAACCACGCGAATCTAAATACAACTTCCGCCAAGTCAAACAGTGATAAAACAAAATGAAAACACGACAGAACTCCCAAACAGCGGGTTAACGCAAACAACGAGCACGTTGGTGTTAAACAAAGTACAAACATATAAGATGGAATACATCGTGACAAGAATGACGAAGGAAAAACATATCCAATTACTGAATGACGTTTATAAATAAGGAAAGACAGAAAAGTAACTGAGCCCCTTTGATGTGATGTAATGTTAAACATGGCTGCTACAGTTACTTTACTGTGCATGTGTGTCATAATAAAAAAAGTGATTACACCAAATGCGCGTTAAAGAATTTTCATTCGAGTAGGAAAAGCAAATAGTGCTAATATTTTACGTGAAATTACAAAAACCGAGGTTCAGAGATCAACTGTTTTCGGTCATGTATGTCACTTTCGGATTTTTCCAGGCTTCATGTCGGACTTGGTCGTTTCTGAATATCAGAATGAAGATACATGATTGAGATAATATTTATGTATTCATCAACAAGTCACTCAAATTCATTCAAAAGTGAACTTTAAAATAGATGAACGGTTACGAAGTAGAATTTTAAAAATACTTCAGCTAATTTAGGAGAACGCAGATTCAAACTGAAAAATACACTGCAAAGCAGCAGTCGAAGCACAACACAAGGCGAGGCTTACTAAAATTATCATAAAAACGCATTGCCAATAAAGTCACAATTATAGCAGTATAAAATCCCTTTTAACGACTACTGAAAACAGCGCGGCGGCATAGCAACAATGATAATTTTAACCAGCTTAACTTTATTCCTACGTAATAGAAATTTCGGAGCGGATTCCGGGAGAATTTTTAATCCCTCACGTTCTTATGTTATTTCTGTCCGTTTATCTTTCTCTGTTAATTAGTTCGGCTAACTGCCGAAAGTTTTACCTTTTTAGGCTCTTCGTTTATAGGGTTAGGCATCTTAAGCGTTTGTTCATGGTCACTCTTGAGTTTTTGCCATACAATTCCAACAACCTAGGTAATCCAGACGATAAAGAATGTTAATGTTACATTATAATCGACTGTAAACTTACTCGAAATGCCAAACGAATAAATAATAAATTCCAAGTGCAAGTATAAAAACGAACTTTCAAGGATTAAGTATGATGATGATAAAAACATGTGGAGCGTAGCGTCAGTTGCAATAAATTGTATACTAAATATAATATGTACTTAGACGAAATGCCTGTTTGGTTTCTTATGCTATTTTCTGAAACACACACAACGGGAATATTTTTGCGAGAGTCGTTTGCAAATTGTAACTTGTCCTACTAAATTGAACGGATGTTTTAACAAACCTAGAAATTAATCCAAATCTAAAAGAAGCAACTTAAAGCAGAACAGCTGCATGAAACACTAGTACAAATAAATCTTCCCCACAATTTCAAATCAGTGTCATTTGGCAAGAGAAAACATTTTTATAGAACGCACAGAGACAAAAGGTTCGAAAGAGTTTTCTTAATTTAAAAATAAGATTCGGAAAGTCGTCGTTGGCCAACAATCTGTCGCTGTACGTTTGAAAATAGAATCGGTTTAGACTTACGGACGCTAACGGACGGCATGCATTAGTTTCGATGTTCATTTCAAGATGGCAGTCACGTGAATCGGCTGTTGGCAATCTGAATTTCCTTAGCCATTTTCTGTTCCGGCATATAAGAAATTTATTCGGAATATAAAAGTTAAGGACTAACACATGAATCCAGAGTTGGTATATCGCACGTTAAGACGTGAAAACTCCAAATTTCGGCAAATTTAGTAAATGATACCTATGCACCGTCCAATAAAAGTATACCTTATGAATCTTATCATGTGGTCAGATGAAAAAAAGACATTTTATTTTTGAGTTTAGCATGCGTTTGCTCTTAACGTACGTACGATATAATGCTTAATCCGCGCAAGTTGTTTTTTTTTATTTATTTATCGATTCATTAAAATATGTCTATGCAGTTTTAACAATAGACACGTGTTCCTTCATCGTAGGGTTTTTTTTTAATATAAAACATACCAGTCCGTTTTAAGCCCTTTTGCAGATTTCTATTTTACAGGTTGTTTTGACGAGGTCAATATTCCAATACCGGGAGGAATCATCAAACGCGCCTTTGATCAAAGTATCCTATATTGTCATGAATGTTTTACGCCGGAAACAAATGAACCGCGTGTAATTTTGTCTCGTTTGCCTAGCCGTATAATTTCTCTGCGCGTGATTCTGATATAATATAAACAATAAATTATGAGACTAGGAAATGAATTTTGTTGAGCGGAAGATGCCGTTTGTTATAATTATATTGCCAAATGTCTGAGAAAAGCTATTGCGAAATTGACGTGACGTGTTTTAATATATAACATTTACAATTTATTACAATCGCAGAGAAACTGTACAGATGCATGTTCCTAGTACGAAAACAGTATTATGATTGGCGTTTACTACAAAAAATAACCAAGTTCACAAACGCAACGCTTCATAACGTAAGCGCCATTTTTTTACGAGTAGCGGTTTGTTGTAAACTGTTTTGTTATGAATTACTTAGGCTTGTGAATGATTTGAAAAACATTTTTACTAATCATTCGCTATTGATTTAAGTATTAATTTAGGTTACGAATATTCGTAATATAATTATATTCATTTACCATGCTGCTGTCGTCAACGAAATATGAAATAAGTTATTTAATTTCCAAGAATTATCATTTTCGCATAAAATCATACAAGGTAGTATTTATAGTGCAAAATGTGCAATGTGATGATCGTGTAGCGTACAATGAAAAGCTTTTAAATGAGGCTTGTTCATTGAATTAAACATTTACATTTTGAGAATAAAATAAACCAAATGAGCAAAATTGAATGAGCACATTTTCGTTATTGTTCGACTCGTTATTATTACATTGAACTACGTATCTTATTACATTTGCTCAACATTTACGTGGACTCTTACAGGATTTACTTTTTTAAAACAATTAATAAAGAAATGTTGGTCAAATGTATTCCGAAATGAATAAATATAAGAATAGTTCCAACGAACAATTAAAAAATTACTTTGTTTTAAATTTAAATATTAGATTTCATATGCCAAAGAAAATATAGGTGCCTAAATTTAAGGTGGGTGGTAAACTTCGGTATAATTTATATTTTCTTTGGTATGTGACATCTAATATTGCAATTGATATATATACACATCTAATAGTGTTAATACTTAAAAAATACTACTCAAAAAACAAAACAACCACTTCCAAAAAAAAACTTTATTTCAAATAAGTTTTAACTGAAGGTGGTAGTTGATTACAATGATAAGAAAATTTTATTTTTTCGGTACTTAGCAAATAAATTTAAATACAAATAATGGTAGTGTAACTACTTTAAATTTTAAAGACTAATAAAATTCTATGTATGCATAATATAATTGCTCGCTGAAACAAAATACACGAGTCAATTTTTTTCAAAAAAAAATTGTTACCAGATGATTCTGCTCAGTTTTAAATTATAAAATGGAAATTCCGAATTCCCTTACGACAGATGACAACCCAATGAACGAGTTTGTGACACAATTTCTGCACAACGTGAACTCAAAACGACGCGTGTGAGTTTTTTTTTCTCTTTTTAACCGACTACAAAAAAAGGAGGTTAACTTTAGACGAAGTTTTTTTGTGACGTTATTTTTTAAATAGTTGGCCACCAGTTTGCTTTGGAAATAAATGAGGACAATTTGCAAAATTAATCGCGAAATATAATTCGTCGATTAATCAACCGTTTCAATAAACATACCAAGTTTTTTTAGGGTAAACGACATACCTGTAAATGTACCTACCTACCGAGTTTTCCTTGTGATTCAATGAGTGATCACTGCTAGTCTTAATAGTTAATTATTTACGTTCAGCCAAGCCAAGTAGGTACATAAAGTACCCGCTGGATGCGGGCGGCACAGGACCGGTCATTGTGGCAATCTTTGGGGGAGGCCTATATTCAGCAGTGGACTTCTTTCGGCTGATAAGATGACGATGATGATGAAGTATAAAAATATGCATTGAAAGAATCCTCTCATAAATATGTTACGACGTTCTTATTACAAAGATTTAAAGAGCACCGGAACATGTTATTGGGCATTTTTATACACACCTTATTTTGCCTTTAACTGTTGATAAAAGTTATTTTACAAATTACAGATTATCAAGAACGGACTTCAATGAGAAAATTTTTACCCACGACGTTAATCTTTGGGAAAAACGTGTTTTCAATTAACTTTAAATGAAGTTCCCATTAATATTCTAAAGACAAAAGGAATTTGCATCCAGCGATAAGACAAAAGCCTTATTTCTATACGAAACCTTCAAGTAATTAATTTTAATTTATCGGAAGGGAAATACAGTTTGACAATTTTATCTTGACTTTTCTTTATCTTTGTGTTGTTACCTACTTTTGTCCTTTTTCGGTTGTTCAATTTACTAACAACGTTTTTACTTATGAAATCCTAGATAGTAAGTGGATTATTTCTAAATAGGTTTGGGGGAGGTCTGTGTTCAGCAGTGGGTCTTTCAGCTGGTATGATGATGTGATTTTCGAATGAATGGGTCAGAAATTTGTTAAAAGGAATTTGAAATGTGTCTTACATGGAGAATATCTGCAAAAGATTTCCTTTTCAGAACATGCCTAGTTATTCTTTGATTCAATGAGAATAATAACATAAAAAGCATCTTATTTCAAGTGCAAAGTATTTCTTCAATGTTGACAGACAAAATTACCAGCAAATGTTTACAGATGTCATTATCATTATTGTTGCAACCCTGCCAATATGTGTGTGCAATGTGCATTGTGCAACCTTCGAGTGTCATTTGTTTTAGATGGTCATTTCAAGACAAGACAGTCATGCTAATGAGATGTGATAAATAAGTTAATAAAATAAGTACCAAAAATACAAGTAATAGTTACCGGCGTATCTCAATGTGGGTAGTAACTAGGCTAAATTTTTTAAAGTCAATTGTTTAAAAAATCTTTAGGTTGATAGTATTTTGATTTAGTAGGTAAGACTTACACAGAATATCAAATGAAAATTCTGTTTATTTTTTTCTTTTTGCTAATTACAACATATTTAGGATATGTCGAAATCATAACCTAAGTATTTATTCGTATCTACAAATTTTTAATTAATGAAACTGTCGTGAAATATACATAGATCGCGAAGATTTTCACAACACCGATAGTTGAAAGGTTTGATTAAAAATGAAGAGTTTAACAAAAAAACACACCAAATGTTTATTATTATTAATATCCAGGTTTCTTTAGATTTCCCTGTTCAAAAAAAGCTTAATGAATAAATTCAATACTCACGTTTTAAAAAACCGGTAGTGCAACCAAAATCCTCAAAAATAATAAACAAAATCGGTCACGAAACACAAACAGCCTCTACACTCCAACAACATAAAAATCACAAACGGTATACGATTGACCCGATAATTTGCAAATCGGATTCGAAATACGTAAATTTTCGCGGGAAACAAGCCAACAGTGTACACGTCCTACGCGCACGATGGCCCGAGCACGACTGAGGCGAACTATGAAATCCACTAGGCACCTGCAATGCGTGCGCTGATGATGCGCAAAGGAGACACCATATCGTAAATATTGAGCTAACAGACAAGGATAGAGTATACACACGTGGTTGTAAGGGTAGCTTCAGGAATGGGGCGCGTCGAGCGAGTGAATAGGACATTTTACAGAAGGAAAAGTGACGTTGGTATTTTTTGTATTGTTCCATAACAATGGAACTCTTTTCGTGATTTTTACGGTAACTGCCGTGCTGGGCATGATTCCGATCGGCAAGCGACGAAGTGTACGACCTTGAATAACTTGAAACGTTACTTGAATGAAACGACATCTTAAAGATCGTTATTTTGGTGCTTCATATTTCACTTTCATTGCGTTTCACTTTGTTCATAGCGATTACAAATCTATAACCTGCCTGCCTATTGATATTATAATAACATTGATAACATTGCTGTAGTACCTAGTAGTAATGCAATATCGTACATTCAATAATTATAATTCTTTGCGTGCTTCACCGACCTAAAATTGTACGATTAAAGGTTTCGGAAACAGGTGGATAATTGGATATCTATTATTTTTTCCTTAAAATATTATATACAATATTACAATATTCAAGTGAGGAAATGTTATGTAAGTCGGCGTGATTAAAAATGATAACTTTTCATTTAATCCATAATGTAACGAGTAATAGGTACTATTAAAGAGACAATAATCGTATTAGAATAAATAATCCTACATGGTCAGCCTACGTCAGTCCACTGCTGGACGTGGGTATCTCTTATTAAGCATGCGTATAGACGCATTAAAAAAAATAACAATAACATAAAAAAGCCTTTATTTCTTACAGAAAAAAATAGAAATACAATGATAACAATATGTTGACAATTTTCGTTTTATTGGTACTAATAAGTAAAAAAAAAATTGATACTAAATACTACTACTAGTTTGGTATATTAAAAATAATTATGTGCAATGATGATTTTTAGGTTTAGGTTTTTTCTGCAAGAACCACTCTGCAGGTAAAGGCCTCCTCCAAAGTGGCACAATATTCTCTGGATTTCGCTGTTTCGATCCAGTTTGGACCCGCTGTGGCTTATAGACGCTAAAATAAAATTACTTACTAATGTAAGTAATTTTATTTTAGAGTAGTTTATATGTGAAAAAATATTGTTTTATTTACTTTTTTTGCCTCACAGGTGGGATGAAAAACATTGTGTGTGCCACACACTCATCCACAATTTCTTATTTACCGCCCTTAATACACGTACTAATTTGGACTTTTTTTCAAGGTTTTGTGGCCTGAAATAGTTACGAATCGCCTTTGGTCTTGCTATTTCTTAGAACGGTCAGGCCCTAATCTTCGAACCAATGTCTTTCGCCGGGATATTAGCATTCTGTCCCACTAGGGACCTTAGTTAACCTTATCCAAATAATAAGATTCATAACACTGAAAAAAGTGCTAAGTTGAATTTATCAGATCTTGCGTAAGTCTAACCGGAAATTAAGGATGAATTCGGTCCCATCACTTTTTACTTTTTATTTTACCTAATTTGGTTGATTACACCAGTTGTTCGGTATAATGTACAATGTTTTTTGTTGATTCAGACCAGATCTTTGGTATCGACTTCAACTTTTTAGTTTTGTAAATTTGATGGCAAGGATTTGTTGCATATATCAAAGTTTCCTCGTAATATAGTCATAGCCTAAGTCATTTCATGGTATGTAAATTGTTTTCAGTGAACGTTACTGTATCTTGTTTAAACTAGTTTTCGAGTTTCGAGACGATTTGTAAAAGGCGATGGGAACATCTACAGCATGATTGCAGTTTTTACATGGTTCGACGTCGATATGTACAAAGTACAAAGGGTGCTTCAGTTTTTGTGACAAAAGACTGTTTAAAGAAATTTTATGAGTTACCCTTTTGGTTAATACCTACACGATTTTCACGCTTGATGTCATTGTAAACAATGACACATAAATATTTTATTGAAAGCTGGGTTAAGCTTTTTTTGACCTTCACATGAGTAATTTAGTTCAAACTGATCGCAAATCAGGAATTAACTTGAATTTGTTGATAATAATGACTTCAGCAAGGAAGCATGTTATTTTATAAGTAATAATGAGCAAAAAATTATTTTGTTCTTTGACACATTTGTGGATAAAGCTAGATCAAAACATATATAAATAAATAAATAAATAAATAAATAAATATCTTGGGACATCTTACACAAATCGACCTATTCCCACGGTAAGCTCAATTAAGGCTTGTGATGTGGGTACTAGGCGACGATATATATAATAGATATATACATAATATAGATACTTAAATACATAGACAACCATGACCAAGGAACAAATATTTGTGATAAATAAATACACAAATCGACACTGGAAATTTCAAATGTCGTAAGGGACAAAGGTCCACTTTTCAGGAGAGCCAAAAAACAAAAACCAAAATTTTAAAAAATCATAACTTGTTAAATATTCATCCGAATTAGATGGTTTTAATATACATAACTACGAAAAAGCTTTATCTTCATTAGACAATTAGGTATATACTTGTAAACTCAATAGTTTCGGAGATAGTGTCCCTTACGCCAGAAATTTACTAAACAGATGTCCCTTACGCCCCCAAAAATTTCTAGTTTTTTTATGGAAATCTGTTACGACAAAAACGAAAACACTACCTCTTTGTCGTAACTGTCAAATAACATGCTACATTACAACTATTTTCTGTTGTAAAGTCATTCTAGTTTCCAGATTAATTGAAGTAAGTAGCGTAAAAATGCAAGAAAATATAAAGTTGTGTACTTACAATTGTATTATTTTCATAGACGGAGATCAATTTCACGTGTAATTTATTATATTTTCGATAACCCGTTACAATTTATAGGAAATAAAACTAAACATGTTAGGTATGTATATATTTTAGTCAGCTTAGTGTTGTGAAAAGAAGAAAACATATATCTAAAAATTGCTTTGAGAGCAACCTGAGCCCGAAACAAAAACATATATTAAGAAAGAAATTCTGGATAAGTAATCTAACTGCCTCCGCAAAGATCCATGACCCTTTTTGATGATACTCGTGCTATTAAGACATGCGGTCAAAGGAACTATCGAATCCTTAGGGAACGAACCACTGACTGAAAACCTACAGTTGTAGCCCAAAAAATGGTTAAGGAGCGCTGAGTTAGTGCAAGCCATTCAAATCGACTGAAAATTATGAAGTGTTTCTTACGTGATCAAAACGAAATCAAGGCGTCCTCCTTCCACACCTGGCAAAATATTTCGGGCAAGCATTGCATTGGGGCTTATACTAAGAAAATGGACTAGTGTCAAGGTACGCTTTATACCAAAAAGCAAGAAAAACGAGTATAGATAATACTCGTTCTAAGTCCTTCAAACCTATTAGTCTAACATCTCTACTACTTTCAGTACTTGGTGGCAAGATCGCTAAGTCTAAATCAACATGTTTATCAAAAACTACCCCAATTGACCTGGTCACAAGGTCCATAAAAGTAAGTAAGTTAGTAAGTAATTCTTTACTGCACCAGTAAGAAAATAACAGAAAGAAACAAAATAAAAATAAGCTAAGCACACGATACAGGTTACCAAAGCGGCGGTAAAGTCTAGAGAATAAGCAAACAGGTCGGTGTGTATTCCTTGATGTCGAAGGTGTTTTCGATAATAAACTCACAGAAACCATCCTTAATGAAATTAAATCAAAGGGATGAAACCACGACTATATGGGTCCGAAGAGTGCTCTCTAACAGAATAGCTACTCCAACCCTCAATATAACTGAGTATGAATTTCACACAACGACAGGGTGTTCTCAGTGTTTGAACAGCCTGCAAAAACCAACTTGAAAGCCTGGGCTTTCGGGAATAAAACAAGCACATCGAATGTGGCTTCACCAGACAGTCGAAATACCCTCAAGATACAAATCGTCGTTGAGATTGCCAATTCTGTTATGTGTCAATTTCAAATTTGACAAAAGAAGACTGTAAACATATGTCATTTGGATTGATTTTTCAGTTCCTGAAATCGTGCACATAACGGAATTGGCAATCTCAACGACGAAATGGACCAACGACCAGAATGATTGTCGAAAATGGCACCACAGATACAAGTAGGTGAGAGGCCTAAGCTCAGAATTTGCGTCAGCATCAGCAAAATGGCCTTCATTTTCTAGACAGAAGTCAATATTATGATGATTTCCGCGCATTAATATTACATTATGTGTGGCAATCAATTTGGCCAGAAAACTAAAAACCAATATTATCTATTATCTACATCAACTCAAACAGTCAAGCTGCGATGCTCTCACTAGTCCAGTGCTGCAAGAATAAATTAAACGCCCTTGACTTTAATGAAGTTACACTTAGATGGGTATTAGGATATTCCAATATTGTTGGAAACGAAACAGCAGATGAGTTTACCGGAAAGAACAGCAACACACGCATTGTCAGCCCAGAGTCTTTCTATGGAATCACCAAACCGGAGCCATATTCTCTGCTGAACAAACTAGATATGATAAAATAAGATAAGAGCAATCGCACAGTTGAAGTCCATCAAAGTAACTCTCACTCGTAAGCTCTTATCCAAGGGTTCAATAACAGAAAACAATAAAGAGCTACTTGAGCTCAAAAGTAAGAGCCTGTGAAGAATCGAGAATCGTAACTATTAACATATGTATAACAATCATGGGTAAGAAACAAGATGCAATATGTATGTTTTTCTGCAGACCACAAATGCATAAAATAAGTATTTACCTAGGCAGACCTTATGATGTACACAAAATTGCAGCCGTCAGAATTTGGAATGGTTCTGGCCTCGACAAGAATCAGTAATGACTTATAAAAAGGGCTGCGACAAAATATCATAACTGCTCGGCGCGGCGGATATTAGACCAAAACAACAATAATAAAGATGATAATATGGCAGATGTCCGGACCTTACTACTATAGCCCTATCTCTGACACATGCAATGATCATAGCTCATTACACTTTTCAATAGCCTGCTGAGACTGGTTCACGGGTCACGTGTACTACAGAGTAAATTTCTCGAATTGGCAAAAGACAGCTAATTATAAATAAGCCCATGATTCCCAGGGAGTTAATAATAAGATTGGGGCAGCTTGCGGCGAGCTGTTCGGCAATAGCGACATCGTCTCAGGCATGTTTTCGTCGGTCAGAGTAGAATCCAAGATGAACTGTAGGACTCGGATTGCCTTGATTGGCCGTTGGCCGTCCAGAGAGGAATCGTTAGAGCGATGTATATGCTCCAGGGGTGGAAGTGGAAATGTGCGTGAGTCGCTGGTCGATGCAGTATCTATGTGGTAGTATAAATACTGCTCTGCCCTCACCCCTCTTCCTGAGACGCCTTGGGTCAAGTCGCGCCGGCACTGTTGCAAGTGCTATAAGAAACTAAACAAAATGTTATAACGTACACAAAAAATCTTTCAAGATTTTTAATATCATCTTTTTTGAGGCGTAACTCTCATTCATGTACCGTATTTAATGTAGTAACGTATACTTTATAAAATTAAAAGGTGAGTTACGACATCAAACTTTAAAATTATTTTGATTTATATGTACATACGACACAGATTATTAAGAGAATAGAGCCATACTATCTTCGAAATTGTGTTGTAACGCGCAAAAGCCTAAAATATTTGTCCCTTACGCCATTGTGAATTCACAGTTTCGTATTTATTTCATCAGATAGAATGTCGTAAAGGCACCTTCTTTGGCTGTAGTAACTAACCACATAGGGATTTATGAATAAGAAGGATATACTACGTTAAAAATGGACACGTTATCCCTTCAAATTAAAAATTTGACCCATACAACATTTTTTTAAAAGCAATATGAAGTTACAACAAAATGAATTCACTTCATAACTTCTTTATTTGAAGCGATATCAAAAAGTTAATTATACAGATCGATAGAGAATTTTTTTCTGAGTTCTATGCAATTCAAAGTGTACTTACGACAAAATGTCCCTTACGACATTTGAAATTTCCAGTGTCGAAATTATGCCCTCGCCGGGATTCGAACCCGGAACCTCCAGCTTCGTAGGCAGGGTCACTACCAACTAGGCTACAGAGGCTGATAAATATATGCACAGTACGTTATTTATTTTGGATACTTCAAAGTCAAAAACGAAATATAATTAAACCTGCGACCATATAGAACATGGACGTCTAACGCCAGCTCAAAGATGCCCCCAAAAACGATTGTTTAAGTGTGGATTAAAATGTTATTACATGTTATTGTTCCATACAACTCATACAAGACCGATCCCATGGCCCATCCACGCCAAGGCCATTTTAGAAGATTAATATCCGTGAACGGAAATAAATAGTTGAATCACTTATATTAATTGAATTGAGAATAAATACTGTGAAGGAACCGTTCGATAATGACGTAATGCCGCAGTATACCGAGTTTCAACAGTAAACTTAAATGGTGTTTCAGATATTTTATCAATGTAACCGAAATAAGTATGTCCTGATCCAAAATGGTAATAAGTGACAAAGATGGTAATACTGAATTACTTTCCCAATGACACCCACTAAAGCAAGAGACCGGAAAAATCCTAGTACTTATAAGACTGTTTCCTCTGAAAATTACGATTTTATTTTCGTGAATTCGTGGTTCACATCAGCCTATTCTAGGGCACTGTTGGGCACACCTCTTCAATTACCTATCCGTTTGGACACAATGGACATATTAGGAGTAAACGAGTCAAAATTATTTTCGTTGTCTTGTTTCGTACCACTCTGTCACACTTTTAGTTACTGTTATAAAAAAATCCGGTGCTCTTGTATTTCTTTTTTACGCTGAATTTTAACTCATACATCAGAAATTGAAAACAAAACATCATCTCATACAAATACCACCACTGCGTCACGTTTTTTAGGGATACAAAATAGGACAACGAAAATAATTTTGACCCAAACAGATAATGCCCAAAACGTAGGGCAAGCGTATTGACGATCGCATATGTATCCACTACGATGACGCTTTCCATTACCAATCGTCAATGACTTAATGGTCAGTGACACTTCAGTACTGGCCGCGTGGTGACGGCAGTAAGAATACATTTGTCACCAGATCTTCCCGTGGGTGTCTAATCATCGACTAAGGGATTGAAGTGTAAATTAATATTCCTTTATAGAAGATTGATGATGGGCAGCAGCATCATAATAATGGACACACTACTACTATCGCTAACCCGCTTGACCAGCGTGGCGATTATGGGCATTTACCTCTTAAATGTGTCAATACACATAGTTAATACAAAAGGCCTACGTCCTCTGTGGTTAAGTCCAGAATCCTCTCTTTCTTCGGGCATATAGCAAGAAACGGAGAGCTTTCCATCGAGCGGCTGGTAGTTCAAGGCAGGGTTGAGGGCAACAGACCACGCCCCCTATGAGGTGGACCGACCTGATCAAATCTGCTACAAACCAGCCCGTGCACGAAAATACTAGACGCGCAGCTGTGAGAGAAGATTGGCGCCGGGTGGTGAAGCTCGCACCTCAAGATTCGACGGCCACCACCACTCTGCCAAGAATGTAGCGACAACGAAGAAGACTCCAACAGTGGACGGAGAGAGGCTGTTGACGTGACACTCCAGTCCCTTCGTCTTGTACCCATATGATACAGGTGTTGATAAATGTATTCTTACAGCCCTCTCCGATTTAGGTTGGTCCCAAGGAAAAAGTTATTCAGCTGGACTGGATTATCATCACTGTTTATCAATCGGGACATGACCCAAACTTACCCAAATAACCCGAACTTACTGTGTGTGTTCAGTTTAACAAGCCACGTCTCATATTAAAGAATAAATCATTATGTATTGTTACTGAGCAACTTTTAACTCTGAAATCATTAAAATTGTCACATTAATACATTTTAAGAATCATCTTAAAATTGGAATACTTATTTGTTTTTCGATATCCGTGTTGGTTTTCTAACCACTGCATGCTTCATGTAGCAATGGCTACTTGTCATCACTGTTATTTTACAAAGCAATAGAGTCTATCCCAAAAATCAAAGCAAGTGAGTGGATAGTAAAAGTTGCTCAATATCACTATCATCACTACATACTATAAAATAAAGTCACTTTTTCTGTCCCTATGTCCCTTTGTACGCTTTTATTTTTAATATGTAGAGTAATTTAAGAGGAAGGTTATGTAGGTATAGTACCCGTGCGAAGCCGGGGCGGGTCGTAATTTATACACGGTGCCTCGCGAGGAACCCACATAATTTTAATGCTGAATTCCTGAGCATATCTAGAGTATTTAATGTTATATAAAATTTCCTGGATTCGGCTTGGTTCCAAAGATAATTAACCTTTTTTCGGAAAAAGTTTTTCGACGTAACTCGTCATAAAACTTCTTTTTGATTACAATGCTGCCACAATGTGTTCTAATTTTACCACACCTTTTGCCTGACAATCAAAAAATAAGAATAGACTTGATGAAAAAACGTGTCCCCAAAAAAAAAACATTTAAAAAATTAGTTTTAACAAATTGTTGTTATGATAAAAAGTATTGGAAATGTTAATAAGTATTCAAAAAGTCTAAAAAAAATCGAAAAAAAAATAATTTTCTTTTTGTGGAATTTGACATTTGGTCTCATAATATTTTTTGTTTATTTTGATGTCTAGAATGCATAGTTAAAATTATGTGGTGTCCTCGCGAGGCACCGTGTATTGTACAAAATAGGGCATCTGAGATTTTTAGTGGTTGGTCCAACATATTGTATTACCTTAGATTAAACTTAGGTATTCCAGTTGTATTTAGTCAGACAATCATTAATAACCGTCCTACTTCTATCAACTATTTCGTTAAAGCCACAATTCTCCCTAATAGCTAGAACTCTGCCAACATTTTCACCACAAAGACAATTTGCCAGACACATAATAAATTACATAGACAGTTACCTATATAGACAGACTATCGTTAGTCTATGAGTAACTTTGGACTCCTCACTTTGCTATATCCCACCGAAATTATCAACCATATTTCAAGCAGGGTAAAGTTTATTTCGATAAGGTCTGAAAAAGGTAGGTGTTTGTGAAAATATTAGTTAGACACGCTCGGCCTTGGTTAACAAAATTAATGGAAACGCAAAAACTAAAACAATGAATGACCTTGGCCTGTTTCGTTAGTTTTCAAACATCGTTAAGTTTAGTTTTGCCGCAAAGTAACTAAGTTTATAATTGCCCGAAATTATATTATAGGTTTACTGTAGGCGTAACATAAGTTGGCAAGTAAAGGTTACCTTATTAGACGTTAGCGTATATGTACTCGATACGTAAAGCAGTCTATCACGATATATTCGAGAGTCCATTATACTGGACTGCTTTTTAAAATTAACCCCTGGAACGCCGCTGTCAATATACAGGATGATTGGTAGTCCGATGCAAAGCTTTAAGGTGAAGTAAGTATAGACCATTTACAACCATTTAAGACATTGTTGTCTTTGACAAAGTCTGACCATTTTTTTTATTAATTTTTTGGTGTTTTTAACCAAAATACCCAAAATTTAAAAGGAACTGCTAAGTTTTGACCAAGGTAAGTACTATTTTTTATTTTATTTAATTAAAGTAATGTGTAGACAGTCTAAAAAAACATAATAAAAGCTTTTGTTTTATAAAAGTTTTTTTTTTTACAGAATTTTGAAGTTCATTATCCAAAATGGAAAATGTTAAAATACCATTTTTAACATCATTAAAAAAAAAGAAGTTGATTTTTTTGTTCAAACCCTTTTAAAACATGCCTAATTATCGTTTTTTCATTGGAGATATCATCAACGCAGATATCACACCAGGTATTGAAATTAGGACTTAAAACTAATTTTAGGGAGAAAATTGTGAACATGAGATACAATAAACTTACCAACATTTTGTATGAAAATGTAAAAAAAAATGATGTTCGAAATGAATGTCCCGATTTCTAATACAGGAACCGGCATGGTTTTTCACTTTCCATGTTATTATTTTTAACATAATTTATAGCTTGTATTTTTTTTTACTAATTTCGTTAAAATGCTCGTTACTTCCTCAGGTTCTCAATTTTCTCCCTCAAATTAGTTCTTAAGTCAATTTCAATTACTGGTGATATCTGTAAATGATATCTCAAATGAAAAAACGATACTTAGGCATATTTTCTAAAAGGTTTGAACAAAAAGAAATCACATTTCGTTATTTTTTTATGATGTTAAAAATGGTATTTTAACATTTTCCATTTTGGATCATAAACTTCAAAATTCTGTAAAAAAAAACTTTTATAAAATAGAAGCTTTTATTATATTTTCTTAGACTGTTCACACGTTACTTTAATGAAATAAAATAAAACATAGTACGTTTATCCTTAACTTGGTCAAAAATTAGAAGTTCATTTTAAATTTTGGGTATTTTGGCGAAAAACGCCAAAAATTAATTAAAAAAAAAAAGACTTCGTCAAAGACAACAATGGCATAAATGGTTCTAAATGGTCTACGAGTATACTTACTTCACCTTAAAGCTTTGCATCGGACTACCAATCACCCTGTATAATTAGCGTGCCAAATAATGACTTTAATTATTTTTTTTACTCCTGACCTTTTTTTTGCTAGTTACATAGCTAAGCACACTATTGTAAAGATATACATAATTACATCTGTCAAAAGTCTATAGTCTATTTCTCAAAAACGCACTCTCAGCCGGTATCGTAATGTCACAGCGTTGTTCGGTAAGAGAAGGCACGCGATATATATGGGTGTCTCTCGCTGCCAGACGTCGGCACTTTCCGAACAGACTCAAAAACGTACTGCGTGCTACCACAGACTGCCACATCACACCTATGATAGACGCCATATTGAATTTGTTCCGATCTTCACATTTTTACACTGCTACCAGCATTAGTACCAGATTATTTATTACAATAATTATAAATTAAAATAATATAAGGTTAAAATATTATTTTAAAAGAAAGGTTGTGTTTTTTAAATTATTAATGTTATAATTATAATATATTTTTGTACCAATTACAAATTTCATATTCATTATCATCATCATCATCATCAGCCTATGATAGTCCACTGCTGGACGTAGGCCTCTCCTATTAACTATGCGTATAGACGCATTAGGAGGTAAATGCCCATAATCGCCACGCTGGGCAAGCGGATTGGCAATCGCAGTAATGTGTCCACTATGATGACGCTGCTGCCCATCATCAATCTTTAATCAAATATGGTCAGTGACACTTCAATCCCTTAGTCGACTCTTACGACACCCGCAGGAGGAGTTGGGGTGGTGACAAATGTATTCTTTCTGCCGTCACCACACGGCCAAATTTCATATTACCTATGCAAAATTATTTTTACCTCTGGCAACTAAGCACGGTCTTAAAAGCAAACTTATCCAAAGACAATGACAGCTACATTAAAAAAAAACCTTCCCGCTTTCCGCTAGCAGTTGAAAGTCCTACCGCGAACTTCGAAATTGAGTTTCGATAATTTGTCTCTGTCACTTCAAAAATATTATTATTAGAGTGACAGAAACGGATGCTCGACTTTTGCGAATTTCGAAGTTTGTGGACGGCCCCCAGTTCTGTAAAGGTTTGATTTGAGTCGATTCGCATAGTTTGTGCAAATGTACAGTGCCTAAAAAATGTGATTTGTTTCATTATTATTATTAATTTCTAATGTTCTGCCTGCTACTTTTGGGACTGCAGGAAGGTATGTATGAACTAACAATATTGTTTTAGTTTGTTTATATATACTAGGTGTTTATTGGTGACAACTGAAAAAGATGTGTTGCGCTCAGTAATGTATGATATTTTATTAGTTCTGTGTATGCTGTGCCACTTAGCCGTAGAAAAAGTATAGTATGCAACGTTGTATTATTAGTTCAAAAAATGCTCGCGACGTCTTTAATTTCGATACTCGCCCTTCGGGCTCGTATCGCAACTCACGCCGCTCGTATTTTTTGACCCCTTATAATACCACTATTGCATAAAATACTATTAATTCATGGTTCAAATTACTTGTGACGGATCTTTCGCTAGGTGCTCCAGTGGTAAAAGTAAATTCAATTAAAATCGTTTATTATAAATAATAAATATTGGATGTCATATACCAAAGAATAATCGATCAAGATCACCAACATCATCATCAGCCTATGATAGTCCACTGCTGGACGTAGGCCTCTCCTATTAACTATGCTATACGCATTAGGAGGTAAATGCCCATAATCGCCACGCTGGGCGAGTGGATTGGCGATCGCAGTTAATGTGTCTACTATGATGACGCTACTGCCCATCATCAATCTTTTATCAATTAGTGGTCAGTGACACTTCAACCCCTTAGTCGACTCTTACGACACCCGCAGGAGGAGTTGGGGTGGTGACAAATGTATTCTTACTGCCGTCACCACACGGCTGAGATCACCAAAGTCCGAGGTAAAATCGTTTATTTCAGACTGATTTAGTCCATAGTTTGCTAGTTACAAGACTTGTATTATATCGTCGGCTGACAAGCAAAACTCACTATAAAAACTGTCACTACTCTTAGCAACCTCTTATGTCAGTATTGAATCAGAACTTAGATACGATCTCTATTTCAAGTAGGTATTTGTTACTTAGTGAGTTTTGGTTGTCAACCGACGAATGTAGTTGTCGTTAGTACCGTAAAAATATAAAAATAAACAAAAGAAACAAACTGAAGTAATTATTGCCAATGACAGGAACCATCAAAAGACACATTGCTCCTACTTGTCTCTGCCAATCGCGACTTCCACGCAGTATTTTGATTTGACCCAGGATTCAGTCGAGACGCTCAGCCAATCCTCAGAAGGCTGTTGCCGCTGCCGCATATTCACCTTCAGCAGTGACCATAATATTCTTTTTCGCTTGGCGGCAAAAAAAGTCGTCTATTCTCGCTTCAGTACCCGTACCACGACTTTGCAAACATAGGTAACGATAGGTTTTACTCGATACGTAAAGAAAGCCATCGCGCTCGCTCCAATATGTCAGTGCGAGCGCAATAGAATGCATTACGTATCGAGTAAAACCTAACGTATCCTTTACTTTACAACTCATGGTAAGGCTATCGCAAACATATCTAAACAACATAATAGATACCTAATTCAAATTCAAATGTTTTATTGCGTTTCACGTGCTTATCTATAGCTAAAATTTTATGTCTGGGCGGCAGGAGGTAAGTGAAAAAGTGAAAAAGTGAAAATCCAATAATTTAATTACTTCTTATTTCCGATCTCTTAATGCCTTTGTATAAATTTTGTTTTTTTTTTCTTACCTTTTTTGTGTATTTTTGTATATGTTTCATTAGTTCCTTTGAGCATTTCTGTTTAAACCACTAGTGGAAACTGTTGTGGCTCCTGTATTATTTATATTTGTTTATACTCTGTATTATTGCACGCTGTTTGTTTCCCATTACAATAAAATAAAAATAAAATAAAATAAAAGCTAAGTACAGTATCAATATGAACCCTGAGAGGGTATAGCAACTTTAATTATAAGTCTCTCTAAACTACCTTAATCTCTAATCTAACTTATCTAAATCAATAACAATAATTAATGTTGATAGACGATAGTTTTATCAATTCACTAATTAAAATTGACAATATATTTCTCGCTTAGAAATTCTTGGATGTTATAGTATGGTTTGCTGATCAAATGTTCTTTTAACCGTGATTTAAATTTTTTAATATTCGTTTCTGTTTGTATGTGCTTCGGGATTTTATTCCAATTTTACGTATCGTGTAAACGCTAAGGTAACTGTTATTTGCCAACTCGATGTATGCACTTCTAGTGATTTAAACTATTTATTCGCTTCAAACGAATACCAATATTCCTATTCATACGATCATTCTCAATCACAAGTGTTCCAAACTGCGTCATAGAAGTTCCTAGTAATAGTATGCAGTCAGCTACAAAAATACACCAAGTGTACATCGCGGATTTTGTTTACAGGGTATTTCCTGTGTACGACGAGGAAATTGGCGTTAAAGTCTTGAATACACTGTTTAAAACAAAACATAGCGTGTAAACTTAGCTTAACATGTATGTTTTAAGTAGCAACATATTTTGCAGTTGCCTATTATTTGTATACGGCAACTCTCTCTCTTCTTTCTCGATCCGAACCAATGACACGTCTCGCGATTGCTTTTTTGTAATTTATTATGGTTAAAAGCCTAATAAGCCTTTTAAAGTCTAAAAATCGCATTATGTTATCCATACACCATATGAATAGAATGTATACACGGGATCATGAGAACTGCAGGGCTAGCCCAGATACCATTGCAATCGTATATGATAAGCGATAAATAGTAAATGTACGAAAGTTACAGAGTAGAAACGAAAAGTCAGGTGACCATTTCTATACATTATTACCGGAAGGCGTAGCGTAGGTAGGTCCCCCACAAGGTGGACCGATGACCTGGTGAAGGTCGCAGGAGTCCGCTGGATGCGGATGGCGCAGGACCGGTCATTGTGGCAATCTTTGGGGGAGGCCTATGTTCAGCAGTGGACGTCTTTCGGCTGATATGATGATTATGATGATGATGATGACTTATCACTTATCGTAAACGATTGCAGAATGGCATAATGGCTAGGCCTGATGTAAAGATTTAAAGACACCATACCTCCCTCTAGATGTGGCAGCGGCCCTAGCACATCTTGTATTTGACAAGAACACACGGCTATTTGTCACTTTTTAATCAATACAATCATAAAGAGACGGGATGCCGCGACAAATAAAAGATGGTACGCCCGCCTGGTGAGACCAGACCAGAGATATGCCGATTTCCTTATCTCAGATAAAAGTGCAAAACCATACCAAAATTAATCTCCTTGAATATATTATTGTGTGTGCTACCCTAAGCTTGGCAGAATTTTAAAAAATCGTGCGTTCTAGCCTCCTCGCCGCTGTGTAGAGCAAAAAATTCTGTCTTTAAAAAAAATACAAAAAGTGGGTCAAAAAGTATGTATCTTTAAAAATACACTGCCAAGTTAAGGGTTTATGCTTCCTGTGTAGCATGAAATCACATTCATAAGAGCATTATTTTTGAATTGTTACAATTTTGGCATAATTTTACAAATTTTCATCACGACAATGAAATTCATTCTAAATTTCTAACCGTAATAATAATAGTTATTTGTTATACAAGGGTGCAAAGTTGTATTTTACCAGCGAGTTTGAAATTGAAACACGAGCAAGCGAAAGGATTCTATAGTTGAACCACGAGCGAAGCGAGTGGTTCTAAAATAGAATCCTGAGCGCAGCGAGTGTTGTAACATACGAGAAGTAAAATACATTTGCACCCGTGTGTAACACAAAACTTTTCCCCTCACTATAGCGAGGAAACTCAAAAAAGGTAATTATTTGTTCACATTACAATCATCATCGGGTTAGTGATAATAATTTTCCAAATGCATCATGTATTTAATGCAAGATTTTGTCGCAGTAAACTTAGCACGAAAAAGTAAACGCAGCACGATTTTAACACATTCCTGTAGTTGCACACCAACGCCAATGCATTATTAAATCATTCTCATTCATTATTTTTACAAAATTATAACAGAACACCCTGAAAGTTGTTTAGTTTACTATTTTTATGCGTGTTCGAGTCGGTAAATAAAGATTATAACCTATAATATTCTTTGACAATGTTGACGTTGACATTTTCTGCGTTTTGTGATTGCATCTAGTCATCTTATCATCATTCACTAAAACAATCGTTACTTATGGAATTTTAGGATTTATATGTTAAAATCATCATATTATATAAAGGTTTGTATTTTACACTAAATTCTCAAACAAATTATTTAATTATCATTAATATGGAACAATTTCCATGAGCATTTTACGTTTTGTTATTCCAAAACCAAGGTCATTACTTTGCCACACAAGTGAATAATATGCGTTTTTACACGTTCGTGTTAAAGGATAAACGAGCACTTTACGAGCTAGTGAGGGGAAATGAATTTTATTATGTATTAAATAACACAATTATATCGTATCGGTCATCGTAATATTGAAATTGGAATTAAAGAGGATTTATGAAGTAAATTTTACGCATATTTAATAAATCAAATTATTCGTCAGATAAAATAGTCCCTATCCTTTTCCCCACGCATATAAAAGGTTAACTGGCCGTAGTTATACAGAAAAACACCAACTTTGATTTTTTGTCAATGCAGAACGCGACCAAACTCAATGTGTTAAAGCTTAAGTCAGATTATCAAAAAAAAAAAACAAAGTTGGTCATTTTCTGCATAACTATGATCAACTAACATTTAACCGACAGATATATTTCATCAAGGGATGGTAAAACAGGCCCTAAATCTAGTTCAAGAATGGTACACGTCGGGCTTTGATCGCGCTTACTCCATGACGAGGATCCTCTAAATAGATCGAAACATGTCGAACAATTTATCGACTTAAATTACGCGAGTAACCCCTTTCGCTAAATACCTAAATGTTTGTTATCTTTACGACGAAAATCCACACTGCAATTTTCGCACCAGAAAAATTGTAGCTGAAGTTGAAGCTAGTCGCAGAGTATTCATCCCCAAAACTATAACTGGATTTTCTCGTGCAATAAAACCACGTCAAAATGATGCATGGTGTTGCCACACGTAGCGAAAAATCGCCGTGGTGTCCGAGGCAGAGAGACATTCGAGATTACGATTTTGGCGTTTGAAAATTGTATCAATAATGCGTTGGGCGTGTATTGCGTCTGCTTTACGTATTATGCGCTTATAAGCCTTGTCGACGATATGTTGGTACTATTGAGAACTGGAACGAATTAAAATGGGACCAATCGCTAAGCGTCTTACCCCTTAACCTGCCGCTAAATAGCAGTGTTTGCACTGCTGTGTTCCGGTTTGGGGTTAATATAGCCGGTGTAATTACTGGCATAGATAAAGGCAATCTAAGTCCTCAGAGTAGGCAGCGCATCAGGCGATTTTTTGATCGCTATGTCCATGGGCCTCAGTTCCTGCTTTCCATCAGGTGGGCTGAAAGCTCAGTTGTCTACCTTCGTCACATAAAAAAAAGCATCAGCTTTAAAAAATAATAATCAAATTGGTTCACCCAGTTCTGAAGTAATAAACAGGGCGACGGCGGCAGTAATGCACAAGAAATTAAGAGTTACGTATATAAATGTATTATGCTTTAAGTATTAGGATTGAAATGTCCATCACTGATGGCTATTTGCTAAAATGTCTAACATTGGTCCCACCGTAGAGTCTGTCTGACCAAAATTGCACAAGAAATTAGAAAAAAGTGACCTGGCAACAAATTCTCTACCAAATAAACGACAGTTTGACAATGACAGGGTAGGCAAAATTATATTGATTTAAACTTTCACGATTATAACTCATATTTAAGACATAATTGCGTAAACATACGTTTCATTATATCCTGACGTTTCGGGCATGACGTCACACGCGTGGTCTCAGGCAGACTCAGTCTGCAGTCGACCACGGGTCACGGGTGTAACGTCAGGATATAATTAAACGTAGATTTACGCGATTCAGACCCGTTTGTCTTTAAAATATGATAGGCAAAATTGTTGCCATGTAAAGAATATCAAAAGAATGCTTGTGCAAAGTTCTGCTGGCCAGACAATACCTACAAACGTTTATTTATCTTTATATTGAACTGAAGTTTCGGAATAAGGCTTCAGGATTATTAATGCGGACATTATGCTAATGCTAGCCGCGACCGACCGGAAACACGTTTCGTGGGCGGAAAATCGCCCCGTGTGTTTGCGAGGGCTCGTAAAATATGTAGTGGTTTAGCTTTTCAAGATAAATCATCAGAAAGTCTGTGTGTGTGCTGTTACATGGACATCTGGACTGAAAATCCAATCGTTCGTACCAGCTTCGATAAAGACGGATCAAATTTTTTAAGATCCGCTGAGTTCAATACATGAGAAAATGTATAGTTACCTCTTAATAGCGAAGTTGCCAATCGCTAACCCTCCGCGTGATGACGGAAATAAGAATACATTTTGTCACCACCATTCCTCCCGTGGGTGTCGTAAGACTCGACTAAGACATTACTAGTATGTAGTTAGTATGATAACTAGTATGATAAAGCATAGATCTAGTTATTGATACATTTAAGAGACTTGCACGCACCGCATGCACCCAGATAGGTGGGCTAAAATAGCCACGGAATAGGTGCCACAAGACAGGCGAGCAGCTGGCAGACCCAGGAGGAGGTGGAGGGACGACCTGGACGCGCATCTCAATGGCTGGCCACAGATTGCTCAAAACCGGGACGAGTGGAGACTTAGGGGGGATGCCTTTGCCCAGCAGTGGGACACTATATAGGCTTTAATAATAATAACAACTAAAGAGACTTGAAATAGAGCACGAAATATTATTTATAATGTCTAATCTTGCCCTTCTGAAAACTAGTTCAATTGCAATTACTTTCTCATTACAGAGAATCATGACTGCAGACTTATGCAGCTCAATTGGATCGTCGGAAAAATATTTTTTTCAAATCATCATTGGCTTTTGCAGTTTTTACAGACGATTCAGACAAGTGTCAAAGGAGACTGTAGAAATGTAGAGCCCGATACGAGAGCGGCAAGGTTTTCCACACTTCTGGAAACTTCTGGAAACCACAATAGAAGCTCCCTACAGAAGCCTTGGCGGTCGTATGCTTTCTCTGCAACCTTCTGCTACCTATCTAAAGTATCGAACCAAGTTTCATCGCGCATCGCAGACTTTCTTACCATTCATATTAATTTTGCGCCATCCGTCCCTATCATTCACAATTGTTTCCCAGCTTTGATGGTCAATCTTAAATACTATCATATCTTCTTCATTGGAAATTACTTGATAAATAAGTCATTTTATTTTTGATGATAGTTGTGCTTGGTAGACCCAGGGAAATCGGGTTTCATCAGTCTAAATTCCATTGTTATCCTCGCCACTTCACAAAGACCCTTTAATTTTTTTCTTTTCTTCATTTGGAATGCAATCAAATCAACAGAAAATGACTAAACGATTTTTAAGCTACGTATGAATAGCGTGCGTAAAGGTCTAATATAACACGTAATTATTATGCAAATGTCCATTTTCATTGTTGTTTATGGTATTACTATTTGACAAGCCTTGACTGATAGCGGTTCATTTACATTGTTAATTAATAACTTGGCACGATATAACGGCTACATTCGAAGGGACCGCTGGCAATTTCCTTTATATAGGTGTATTACTTCTTCCTTCGCCAATATCATGTTGAATATATCATTATTAATTCGTTAGTACCGACACAGTTCATAAATAAAATATTAAATAAATAAATAAATATTTTTGGACATATTTACACAAATCGACCTAGTCCCACGGTAAGCTCAATCAAGGCTTGTGATGTGGGTACCAAGCGACGATATATATAATAGATAGATACATATAGATACTTAAATACATAGACAGCCATGACCAAGGAACAAATATTTGTGATAAATAAATACACAAATAATGCCCTCGCCGGGATTCAAACCCAGAACCTCCAGCTTCGTAGGCAGGGTCACTTCCAACTAGGCTACGGTGGCTGACCTACGATTTACATTCATAATGAGAATCACTACCAACCAGATAACTGAAAATACTGCTATTGTTGGCTGTGTGGTGACGGCAGTAAGAATACATTTGTCATCACCCCAACTCTTCCCGCGGGTGTCGTAAGAGTGGACTAAGGGATGGAAGTGACACTGACCATTCTTTAATAGAAGATTGATGATGGGCAGCAGCGTCATTAATATCATAATGGTGCACACATTACTGCGATCGCCAACCCGTTTGCCCAGCGTGGCGATTATGGGCATTTACCTCCTAATGCGTACGTATAGTTAATAGGAGAGGCCTACGTCCAGCAGTGGACTAACATAGGCTGATGATGATGATGATGACTTATTGGACTGCCTTAAAGTTTTACATAACCTTGTTTTTTTTTCAAAACAAAAGATAGTGAATTGTTTTAAGATCATTTAATTGCAACCTAGACACGTCATGATTTACTTTAACAATGCAAGGCCGGAATGGGCAATTATGGCACGGATGATCCACTATCAAGAGCACGGGATCTGGGCCGTCTACCGTTTAAATGTAAAACCGGCCAAGAGCATGTCGGGCCGTGCTTAGTGTAGGGTTCGGTAGTTATTAAAAAATGGCTGGGTCAATTATGTTCCTAATAGTTTTATTTTAAACTATTATTTATTTGAACTTCATTGCACAATATAAAAGAATACAAATGGTGAATTTAACGCCTTCTCTACCAGTCAACCATTGGGCTAAACAGAAAGCTTTGGTTTTGTGTAGGATTTCAACTTTTGTAATATTCATTAAATAATAAGTCAATTATTATTTTATATAAATACAATACTTGTACTTCCACAAATACAAAATATAAAGTCAGTATTCTATAAGCTTTTCATGATTTTTTAATATTTGTTTTTTCATATTTTTTTGGAGCAATGGATCAGACTTAGTGGGTTTTTATTCTGAATCGGTTGTCTCCGAAAATATTGACTTTAGAAAAAAACTTCTTTGTGACTCTTATTCTTTTAGAAGGACTTTTTCAACGATACCCCGAAATATAAGATTACAGGAAAAAAAAATCATCCCTTCATTACTACTACGCGAGATACATGAAATTTTATTTTCACTTCTCATGCTCAAAAAGTGCACCTTTATGTCGTGCGTAGACGACATAAAATCGCATTTCATGTTCTAGAGCATAAAAGTAAAAAAAATTCTAAGGCGAAGATGGGCTAAGGTAACGGTCCCAACAGCCAAACATATTGCACAATTTTATTAAGCAATACAATAGTATAACTGACAAAATTGTTAAAATATATATTACAATATTAGAATTCTGTATTTTCTCTCATTAAATTTAGTAAATCACATAAAATAGATATCGATTATCGTTCAAAAATGCTCCGAAATGTTTGACTTGGCAGAAAATCGAGCATCTGAAGCTCTGATCACAGGTTGAAAATTAAAAATAGTAGATTGTACAACAAGTGCATAAAGTGACCCATTTTTACCCGAGGCAATTTTTTGGTCTGAGCGAAGCGAAGACCAAAATAGTAGCCGAGGATAAAAATGGACATTTATGCCCGTGTTGTACACTCTGCTTTTCACTTCGTTTGCGAGGAAAGTAACATTTTTCACTGCAATTTACACAACCAAGTTGTCGTAAAGCGAAAGAAGAAAAAATATACAACCAATTCCCCCCCAACTCATTTTTTATTTATTTTTTTTAATTTTCAACCTGCGATCAGAGCTTCAGATGCTCGATTTTCTGCCAAGTCAAACACTTCGGAGCAGTTTTGAACGATAATCGATATCAATTTTATGTGATTTCCTAAATTTAATGAGAGAAAATACAGAATTCTAATATTGTTATATATATTTAACCAATTTAGTCATTTATACTATTTTATTGCTTAATAAAATTGTGCAATATGTTTTAACTGTTTGGCTGTTGGGACCGATTAACTTAGCCCATCTTCGCCTTAGAAAACAATTTTACTTTTATGCTCTAGAACATGAAATGCGATTTTATGTCGTCTACGCACGACATAAAGGTGCACTTTTTGAGCATGAGAAGTGAAAAAATAATTAAAAAATGAGTTGGCGGTTATTGGTTGTATGTTTTTTTCTTCTTTCGCTTTACGACTACTTGGTTGTGTAAATTGCAGTGAAAAATGTTACTTTCCTCGCAAACGAAGTGAAAAGCAGAGTGTACAACACAGGCATAAATGTCCATTTTTATCCTCGTCTACTATTTTGGTCTTCGCTTCGCTCAGACCAAAAAATTGCCTCGGATAAAAATGGGTCACTTTATGCACTTGTTGTACAATCTACTATTTCTATATTTTATTCTATCACTTTGTCGGCGTGATTAATATTTGTATGCCTGTACAAAATTTTAAATTTCTAACTACTGACTAACTAACAAGGGGAAATTATAATGGTTCTTAGTTTACTACGGAACCCTAAAAACAAGGTAATATAAGGTGAATCAGCGTAAAAATAACCTCATATTTTAGAGATCCTTTGGCTAAATATGCTGGACTTGTAAATAAGTAAAATTTATATACTTTTGTTAAAAATGCAATGAAAGGTAAATCAAAACATTTAGTTTGTTAGTTTGTTTATTTAATAATCAAAACACGTTTCTTATCTAAATTCGGTTATTAAAAAAATAAAGGCTGAAGGTCACGATGCGGGGGACCCAATTAAACCAATCACAACAAAGAGATTACTTTACCAGGCCTGTAATGTTTGTATGAAATTCCATTACAATCCTCTTCTGTTTGACAAGCACTATGATATTATATACCTAATGTTAGACACGTAATGATATCATTTCATGGAATGTTTGAGAAAAATGTATATTACAGTAGTTTTTTTTCGTTTTTAAGATAACATGAAGACAGACCCAGAAGGAGATGGCGGGACGACCTGGACTCATTCTATGCAAATTGGCGGGAGAAATGTGACGACCGGGCCGAATGGAGGAAAAGAGGGGAGGCCTTTGCCCAGCCGTGGGACACTAAACAAGGCTAATCATTTTTTTTTTTTAAAGATAACATGAAATGGATTAAGAAAGCAAATTTCTGCACAACATTAATTGTATTATTGCGGCCATTTTTTGTGGCACTGAGAGCAACTTCAACTGAGGAAGGTTGGAGTCATTAGTCTAGCTAGATTAGAACTAGCGAGGTAACTACTTTAGAGGAAAAATACCATCTCTTTCTGGTGTTAGTTATAGCTAGTAAAGTGAATGGAACGGATGACCAAATTTTGATATTAGGGCCAATCAAGTTTTCGATCGACATATTCTCTGCTGCGTTACTTTTCATGAACTTAAAAATGTATGTCAAATAATACTATAGGTACACATATTTACAACGAAAACAGTTGGAACCTAAATGTATCGATGTGAACTTGTGTGGGGCCTAACGCATGTACAATTAATAAGCATTTTTTTCTAGCAAACTTGATGAAATTGTCACCTGCGTTACGGGGCAAAATAGAGTTGATCGAAATGTTGATTGGCCCATTAGCGATATGCCCTTAAGATCTCTAGGGTTCTTCGGCTGCAATTTTTCAAGTCTTTGTTTCCGTGCTACTCGTAATGTACAATTTTGTACATGAGCTGGCAGCAAAAGTTATACTGTATCTTACTGTCCATCCCTCTCGCGTAACAAAGTGGGAGTAGGAGTCGAGAAGGGACAGAAAATATTACGCCATCGTTACCATGAATCTCACACCGCTAGTAGCCGTAGGAACTATGAGTTACTGTCAAAAAAGGTTTGCGTTAGCGCTTACTGGATAAGTAAAGTAGTTTATGACGTACGCACTGTAGCCCCGTTCCATGACTTTGTAAGTATCGGTAACGTTAGGTTTTACTCGATACGTTAAGCAGGCCATCGCGCTCAAGTTCTTCGGTGTGACTTTTGTATACTCTGTGTGTGCGGTTATTAGTGATACGTGAAACACCCTGTAGAGGTCTATTCTAGTATCGGCATTTTGCCACTTACAAAATATTCCTGTACCTAGTTATCGCTTCAAATTTCCCTATTCCACCCCACAAACTCTGTTAAACCTACTAAACCGTTGACTTAAAATATTAACCTCAAATACGAGGCATAACTTTATGCTAATGCAAATCCGTGACGTCACTTCTGACGTCACAATAAAGGGTTTATAGCGGTCGCGAATTACGGCAAATGTGGCACGATGTTGGGAATATTTTAGTGGTTCTGTAATAAAACTTGATTGAATAGTAAAAACGTTGGGTAAGTGGAGAAAATCTTGTTTTAAGGTGATAATGAATGATGAATTAATCTGTGGTGATATCTCATATTACTCGTCGACTAAATTTGGTGAAAATATAACTGTAATCAGTTTTTTTTATCTCGTAAGACTCATTATTTTTGAGTCTCCTTGAGACTCATACATACATACATCATCAGCCTATGATAGTCCACTGCTGGACGTAGGCTTCTATTAACTATGCGTATAGACGCATTAGGAGGTAGGTGCCCATAATCGCCACGCTGGGCAAGCGGATTGGCGATCGCAGTAATGTGTCCACTATGATGACGCTGCTGCCCATCATCAATCTGTTATCAAATAATGGTCAGTGACACTTCAATCCCTTAGTCGACTCTTACGACACCCGCAGGAGGAGTTGGGGTGGTGACAAATATATTCTTACTGCCGTCACCACACGGCCACGGCCTTGAGAATCGTGGGCTTGAAAATCCCGATTTTTTGATGGGCTTGCACGGGGATATATGTATATCCAACACATAGGAGCCCTTTGTAGAAATTTGATGTGTTGTACACCTGCTGCAACCCATTCACGGGCATATCAATAGATATCCGTAGACCGGTCCCAGCAGGCGTATAGAGACTATTAAGAAGTAATTTAAAAGGCTAATAGGCTATGCTGATGGAGGATAGATGGATAAGAGATGGAACTATAGGAAAGAGTCCAGACACCTGCCAAAACAATGATTTCTCTTTGCTATCGAGGCAGGCGGTGACTTGCCTGTCACAAGAGACAGCCAGGGGCAACACCGGTGTAGGCGGCTCAGGAGTGTAGATAGGTGTACATGTACAACGCTTTCTGCGCAGTGGCTTTTCAGCCGCTGCACCAATTCGCGACTTACGCAAATTTACATTTCTACCCCTGGAGCTGTGACGAATCCTGTCTGAACGGCCAATCAAAGCAAGCCAGATACTCATTCTTATTATTAAAGATATCGCGGTTTACTTGCGTTTTTATATGGATGCGTGCTCCACGTGTTTCGCACCATAAATGACATCTTGGACTTGAAAAACGTGTGTAACCGGCGCATAATATAATTTTAGTACCTATGGTCAGGTTCAAACAGAAGAAATGATTGGCTGTTAATAAAGTTCAATATTATAGCCAAGTATGGCTTCGTCGTATGCATTGACGGCTTAAGGCGGTGCACGCAGATTTTTGTGCTTTGCATTTTTAATCTTTTAGAAATATATTTTTGAGACTTGAGTTTTATATCTAGGAGAAAGTTTTAAACTATAAATATGTTTAGCAAATAAAGAAAACACAATTGACAACGATTTTCTTGATAGATTTTTTTTTTAAGTTAGGTCTCAATTGACTCTAAAATTGATTGTATACATAACACATAGCTTAGAGACATATCCCCTAATACCCCTTATTCATAAGTCTTAGAGACATAATATAAACTTCTCCTAATTTAGCAAGCCAATAACTATTGTGTATTGTTTCTTTAATTGTTAATACTTCTAGGCTTGCTATATCAACAAACGTTTAGGAATGGTTTAGAATATAGCAATAAAAGCGGATATAATAGGGTAATTGAAGGTTTAGGTTATCATCTTTTAGGTGAATATACATACTTACCTAAAGTTAAGGAATCCATGTAATGATTTTGGGATAGGTAAAACAATTAACGGTGAAAACAAGTTCCCCAGTCTACGATCCTATGTATACAATAAAATCGTTAAATAAATTTATACAAGCGGTTAGTTTTTGACCACCGAGTGGACAACTTTTGTCTTTCCGACTGACAATGAAGAGACAAAGGCATTAACTAAATGTAAGTCTTGTTAATCTGAATTTTCGATTAAAACTATAACTCTCATATTATTGGCGCCTTAAATATCTATTAGATTCATACAAAAACAGACCAACTGATTATCAGGCATCTCACAATCAATAATAAAATCCAGAAAAGGTTTTATGCGCTTGCACGGCATCTTGCGGTAAAACATGACGCTCGCGAGACTTAATGAATTCTTTCTTAATCAATTTAAACATATCACATGGTCATAAAAGTTGTTGATAGCTTCCACAGGACTAATAGGTATTATTTCAATTTTTGTTCTCAAGGCAAGAGAGAAACGCTTTTTCATTCATCGTCATCATATCAGCCGAAAGACGTCCCCTGCTGAACATAGGCCTCCCCCAAAGATTGCCACAATTACAGGTTCTGTGCCACACGCATCCAGCGGACTCCTGCGATCTTCACCTGCGGGATCGGATTAGAAATGAGACCATCCGCAGCAGAACCAAAGTAACCGACATAGCCCTCCGGACCATTAAACTGAAGTGGCAGTGGGCAGGGCACATTGCGCGTAGGGCCGATGGCCGTTGGGGCGGGAAGGTTCTTGAGTGGCGGCCACGTACCGGAAGGCGCAGCGTGACCCCTCAGAAGGTGGACTGATGACCTGGTGAATGTCGCGTTTTCATTGTATGTAATAGTATGTATTTAATAAAAAAAATGCATGTTTATAGATGCATTATTAATTTAACACTAGAACAGTCGCTAACGGGTCTATTGGACCCATTAGCGACTGTTCTAGTATTATCTTATTTATAAACTTCACTTCTTCACTTCATCAGCCTATCTCAGTCCACTGCTGGACGTAGGCCTCTCCTATTAACTATACTATATGCGTATAGACGCATTAGGAGGTAAATGCCCATAATCGCCACGCTGGGCAAACGGATTGGCGATCGCAGTAATGTGTCCACTATGATGACGCTGCTGCCCATCATCAATCTTGTATCAAAGGATGGTCAGTGACACTTTAATCCCTTAGTCGGCTTTTACGACACCCGCGGGAAGAGTAGGGGTGGTGACAAATGTATTCTCACTGCCGTCACCACACGGCCTATTTATAAACACAAACTTTTTTGTTGTGCATCGCGCCGTGTTGTCGTTCTGACCTTCAAACGAATGTTTGGAAATGTTTGCGTGCTTCTCATTTGCTGTGCTCACGTCAAAAGAGCGAATGGGTCTGTTAGACTGGGTAGTAGCGACCGTTTACGTATGCATTATTTTGCATTGACGCTAAGAAAGACGAGCTGAAGGCCAAACCACCAGCGGCCATACAATACCTATGATTACGTTGGAGGGATACTGATTTGCAGCGAATGCGGTCGTGTATTCGCTGCAAAAATTGGCTACGTCAGTCATCTGAGAGCGCACCAGCGACGCTCTCAGTACTGAAAAACAGTCACTGTGGCCGAATAAATGGCTAGGTGAGATGAGATGCATTATTTTTTTCCACTGGACCCGTCAGCGAATTACGTGATTATTGTCTACATAAGTCAGTTGAAGCGGTTACATATATGTAAATCAGTTTTAGCACTTAAAATGCGTACACGACATCCTAAAAATCGATATAATTAATTAATCGAAATAATCGATAGCAGCCATATAATTCACAGCCAAAACTACTGAAAAATACATTTATAATTTGGCCTGCTTATCAATATTAATGGCGAGTTAATTTTTATCGCAGTTGAGCCATAAATTAACCGCTATCAACCATAAAGATTGTGTTACGCTATTATGTCCGTCTTTATGATGTACTTGGTTTAAAATATTAATAGTGTTTTGTATAACGACGCATGAAAGTGTAGGAATATGAGGAATATGACGCGACATTCGTACATTTAGCTACCCCCTTATTCATAAACGTCTGCTAACTTAACAAGCTGATAATAATAATAATGTTTGTCTCTTTCGGTCTTAACAATGTGTCCATAAGGGCAAAAGGGACAAACAATTATTAGCGGCTTGTTAAGTTAGCAGACGTTTATGAATAAGGGGGTTAGTGACTAAAGCCCATGTCACACCTGTATGCTTAGCACATGATTGGCGCGACAGTATCTCGCCGCGAGGTAGTCTATCCGTCCCACTTTTTTTATATAGCTAGTGAAGGACGGGACATCTATCTCGCGGCGACATACTGTCGCACCAATCATGTGCTAAGCCAGCAGGATGCTTAGCCAAGTTGCCAATCGGTAACGCTTAGTAGCGTATCGTAGTATTCCCTCTCTGTCACTCTTTCAAATTAGTGCGACAAAGACAGTTAACTGCCTTTCGTTTACGATTGACGATTAAGCGTTAGCAATTGGCAACTTGTCTAAGCACCTTGATGCGTAAATGTCATATTAGGCGGTGTGCCATCTACTATCAAATTACGGAGGTTATAACGCGCACGCCACGCACACGCATCTGGTGTGGATTGGCCTTTACTCACAAAATGTAGGAACCTGGGGGGGAGGGGGTTTAGTCACGTGTTCACGTTTGAGTCACGTAGTCAATATCCTCTGTGAAAATATCCGGACATATACCATCGATGGGCACGAAGGGGTGAAGGGGGGGCCAAAACTGTTTAAAAAATTGTGCACGTGGTTTAGGTATGTTCCCTTACTAGAAAGGGTATGGAAAAGTATTTTTAACCGACATCAAAAAAGAAGGTTCTCAATTCGACTGTTTTTTTTGTTGCATGTATGTTACCGGACATCTCCGAGAATCGTGAACCGATTTAAAACAAATTGTGATCGAACGTGTATAACCCCGAGATGGTTCCGTTGGCACCAAGTTGGGGTCTGATGATTGGATTTCGGAGAAATCGAGGGATCTCTTCAAATGTTATAGGTACATTATGGCTTTTTTGGTAATTTTCATTCATTTCCAAGTATTTGCATTCAGAAAGTAGGTTTTGACGATAGGAAACCAATGATGGGAACCATATATGATAGGATCTTGGAGAAATCGGTTGAAGATGGTTATTTAAAAAAAAAAATTTGGTGACTAGATATTCTATATTTAGGCAACTCAAACTCATACATAACGGGAGTGTTTGGGAGGCACTTTGGGGTCAAAACTCTTTTGGCCAAAATGGGTCTTTCTGACAGCATAGACTGTAAGAATGTGTGGCGAAGAAGAGGAGACAATGAAACACTTGATGTGTAAATGTCATGCCCTCGCCAGACAAAAGATTAAAGACTTCGGAACCAGCTATCTGGAATCGAAGGAGGTAAAAACGCTACTGCTAGAGTCCATCCTCAAACATATTGAGTTGATAGAACAATCCCTGGGGTAGGCGAAACAGGGGGCAATAACACAAAAGATCCCAATAAGTCGAAGTGTATCCGTAAGGGCCCCACCTATAAGATAAGATAAGATATTTTGACGAATACCACGGACGGACTTTTTTATCTTTTTTGGTCATATGTACCTACAGCTAACTGAATGCATATTTTCCACTGTCATGATAAAAAAATGCCCCACCGCATGTTAATCTCGCCTACATAATGCGATTCCGTTCGTGACGTCACGCGGTGTTTACATTACCGCCTGTCAGCTTGACTGACGTTATTCATGCCAATACATTACTGGCGAACTGGGTTGGAAAGTATGTGGCATCCGTGTTTTAATAAGAGCATGTAAAGGGCGGTACAAACATAGAGGCCGCCTGTTAATAAGTGAAGTGCAGAAAAACGAAAACGAATAAAATACAACTAACGTGAGATTCAAACATTAAAGTATTATCGACCCGGGTTACTCACGTAATTTAAGCGTACATTCAATGATAAGAACCTGATCGGGCAATGGAGAGGGCTATGCTAGGAGTCTCTATGCGAGATCGGATTAACAATGAGACCATCTGCAGCAGAACCAATAAAGTAGCCGAAGTAGCTCTCCTGATCGCTAAACTGAAATGGCAGTGGGCGGGGCACATTGCGCGTAGAACCGATGGCCATTGGGGCGGGAAGGTTCTCAAGTGGCGGCCACGTACCTACCGGAAGGCGCAGCGTGGTTAGGCCCCCACAAGGTGGACTGATGACCTGGTGAAGGTCGCAGGAGTCCGCTGGATGCGGGTGGCACAGGACCGGTCATTGTGGCAATCTTTGGGGGAGGCCTATGTTCAGCAGTGGACTGTCTTTCGGCTGACATGATGATGATGATGATGATGAACCTGATCGAGGGTGCTCTGGACGGGGACCCTCTTAATGGGTCGAAACATGTCGAGCAATCATTATGCGTAAAATATTTCCATAGTAATCATAATGCTGCTAGAAAGTCTACAATTTCATACATTTCAACAAACTTTGTTATCAAACAAATCACCCAAGTTGTATAGCTTTTCATTCCTAATGATAAATAGGCGTAAACCCTTTGCAAATTATACTGTTTCGTTATACAAATAAGGCGTGATATCAAGCGATGAAATGTTACATCGTTAACTTTGTATTGTGCGAGCACTCAAGAAAAGGCTAAATAATATAATAAAAGAAAATACGTACCAACGCGTTTCAGTCAAATTGTGTTGTGATGTTATTATTTACACTTGGTTGTATGATGATGCGTAGGTATATTCGATGATAGGATCATTTCTGAGATACTTATTGCTTGGATTTTTTTTAGGAGATGGAGATGTTGTTAATAACATTGACATAATATGTCAAGCAATCATATTCAAATCAAATCAAATCTTCATATATTCAAATCAAATAAGCCGAATAGCCAAAGTTTGCCTTATCTTGTCTAACTGATTCAAATTTTCAAAGTAACATGAGCTTTCGCTTTAAAAAAATTATGGAGAAAAGGCTATTACATAATTTTATTCATAATTTTTTTGTAAATTTTCAATACGATAGAGTAATTAACCCTTAAATTGGGAATGTACATCACAGTGTACATGTACATGTCATTGACCCACTTTTTGTATTTTTTAAGACGCTAAGACAGAGAATTTTAATGCTCTACACAATGACGGAGAAGCCGCACGTTTTTTTTTATTTGCCATTTTAAGGGTTAAATTAATGTTGGGGTTATCAAACCTGTTCACAAATTCCAGGATAACTGAATGAACATTTTAAATATTAGAGAAGAGTAAAACATAAGAAAGCATTTCAGCAAAAGCTGAGACGCATGTAGAGAGAGCAAAAGTGCCCGGTAATTTTTCCCAATATTTTAATGGACAAATTTACTATTTGGGAATACCCGTCATATTTAATTGGGAAAATAATGGCACTACACTAGTCGCATCGACTCGGTCAAAGACTTTTAAACGAAGGCCTCTTCCATTAACTATGCGTTTGGATGCATTACGAGGTTACCAATAATCGCCCACACAAGCGGATTCGTGATCGCAGTAGTGTGTCCACTATGATCATAATGCTGTTCATCATAGATCTTTATAGTCAGTGATACTTCAATCCCTTAGTTGACTCTTACGACACCCACAGGAAAAGTTCGGCTGGTGACAATTATTCGTATTGCCGTTACCACGCAGTCAATAAAACTTTTACTAAAATTTAAATAATTAAAGTTAACAAAGGCAAGATCCAATAAGGATTATTATATTATATACCTTCAAAATCTAAAGAAAATTGTGGGACTTTTGAAAATATAATTGAAGCAAAAATTTACTGAGAATCTAGCGGCGATATCACCTTTCTCGAGCCAATAATATAAGTGTCCAAGGTACAAGAAATTTGAGAAATTTTCGATTAATTTATTTGACATTAACTAAGTGTGATTGACATTTGACTACTCTCATAGAAGATTGGACACCTTAGTCAACAATAAACAATATAATACAATGTAACTTGATGGAAATAGACTAAAGAAAAATATGTATCTTTTATAACATGACGCAATGGTGAAATATTTCTCTTCGTGAATGAAACGACGTACCTATGTATTAAAAAATAAACATGACCAACCAATCTCTGCACCTGATTGCCTTTATCGGACGACGTTGACTGCATATTTTACAGCAGACAAGTGTTGATATTACTCACCTGCAAAAAATGGCAAGTACCAAAATATAAATTGCAAAAGCGCATATAGATACTTAAAGGTGCATTTAGACCAAACGAGCACTCGCTCATTCTATCCCTCACTCTACGAATCAACGAATTTCGCGAATCACGTATTGTGTAAATACGTGATTCGCGAAATTCGTTGATTTCGTAGAGTGGGGGATAGAATGAGCAAATGCTCGTTTGGTCTAAATGCACCTTCAACTTAAGCTGAGCGCAAGTGTATGAATGAAAACACCAAAAAAACACAAACATCTATAAAAAAATAATAATAGAAAAACACTTAAAGCCATGAATTCGCGACATATCGATGAGAAAATCGGTCAATTGAAGCGAAGCCATAACGATGTGATAGCTAACACACCGCAACTGTCAACTATACCAATAGTTCGAAGAATTAAAAAAAAAATTAAACAACGTAAACGTTGACGTCTTTTGCACATATCGTGAAACACGTTCGCAGATATATTTTTACATTAATACTAAAAAAAAACAATAATTTTAACTAAAACTGTATGTGAACTAAAGGATTAAGGCTTTAAGTAGGTGGGTAAAAATTCTTCTTTTTGTTGTCTTATTTTGTGTCCCTAAAAAACGGGACTCAATTGTGATTTTTGTATGAGATGATGTTTTATTTCCAATTTTTGATGTATGGATTATAAACTAGCGTGAAAAAGAAATACAAGTGCACCGGTTTTTTTTTATATACTGAGTCGAGATAGAAACTAGAAGCGTGACAGAGTGGTATGAAAGAAGACAACGAAAAGAATTTTGGCCCAGATGATAAAACCAAGATTATGTTCTAAAAGTGCGTTATGGAATAATGCAAGTTTTTAGGTTTGTTTTCTTTTTTTTTATTCTACTGACGATTGGTATACTTTTGCTCGCTTTCACTAGCTACCACTCGCTCTCTCCTTTAACCTACACCACAGGTAATCCGCTAAGCATAATTAAAGAAGTTCTAGCCAAGCCAGGATTAAATTAAAACTTAAAAAAAATCGCTTTCCGAAGACATGGTCTAGGCACCAACAACGAAAAAATGCCTTTTAGGAACCGATTGGCAATCTTCCGTTAGACTTTACCTGCGCAACGCAACGCTAGAAATTCAAATTTTCCTTTTGTTGGAACTTCCTCAGCGGCTTTAAGGTGCGTTTAAACCAAAAGAGCATTCGCTGGTCTAGCGCCCGTTCTACGAAATCAACCAATCACGTTTTGTGTACCGATCGAATTTCGTAGAGTGGGAGGTTAGAACAGCGAATGCTCTTTTAGTTTGAACGCACCTTAACGTCAAAACTGAATTTGAACGTACGAACGTGTGCATAAGTCTGACTACACGGGGCTCGCGAGCATTGCAAAAGATTTTAACCAAAAAAAAATTATTTTTCATTTATTATGCTTTTTGACATTCTCAGTATCAAATCGTTAAAAATTCATACAAATGATTTATTATCAAAAGTTAGGCAAAAGGTATGCTATGATATGAACACTATGTGGTAGCATTGTAATAAAAAAGAAGTTTTGTAGTAAGGGTCACGGTCCATACAAAGTTGAGAAAAATTGTGCGCTGCGAGTTACAGTTTTGTAATTTTAACCAGAGCTAGAGGGTCTCAAAATAGCTGTTTTTAGATGTGGAGGGAAAACCAATTCCCCCCCTGAGCGCGGGGGGAGGGGGGTGAATGTGCATGCGGAAGGGTTGCGTTTAATATTTTTTTACTAATTAATAAGGCCTACTATGCATTGTTTGGTATCATTTTCGTGTGAAACGGACCTCGAAAACCCATTTTTTATCATAAACATGAGCAATTTCATATAAGAATGTACATTTTCTGGAGTAAAAGTAAAAAAGTTACCGTTTTTATTTTAATTTAAGCGTCATATAAGTATTAAAAAACAAACATATCCAATTTAAAAAAAATGTGAGGGATAGCATATTTATTGCAATTTTTAAAAATATACACATTTTGTAGTCTTTCATACAAAAATTCACTGAAAAAAAAATTTACCTGACGCGTACCTCCAACAAAAACCTCCGCGTAATCTCAAAAAAGAGACTTTTGTGCCGGCAACTGCTCATAGATTATACATATTTTTGTACTTGCATAATATTGTTCATATTACAATTGTAAACATTTATTGATATGAAAGTAAATTGAATATTTTCTGATCTTCTTTTTTTAAATAACCTAAGATTATTAAGAATTTTATTTGATCAGATTCTATTTTTAGATTTTATCGATTATTGTATACCGCGTGTATATTATATATCTGGTCTATCTGATCACATGTATGATATATAGTATCTGATCATATGAATCGGAATGGGTAATCATTTTTACAAGTGTCATTAGGTAATGATCTCTTTACCAAAGACGATAAAGGTAATTTTCACTAACCGTGAATATGGAATTTGACAATCAATTGTTAAATGTTTACTTCATAAATCATCATTATTACCATATCAGCCGAAAGACGTCCACTGCTGAACATAGGCCTCCCCCAAAGATTGCCACAATGACCGGTCCTGCGCCACTCGCATCCAGCGGACTCCTGAGACCTTCACTGTCCACCTTGTGGGGGGCCTACCCACGCTGTGCCTTCCACCTCACACTTTAGTTTAGTGATTCGGAGAGCTATGGAGCTATACTTTGGTTCTGCTGCGGATCGTTTTATTTCTAATACGACCCCGCAGAGAGACTCCCACCATAGCCCTCTCCATTGCCCTGTGGGTGGAATATTGGACGAAAAGATGTGTCGTAGCTTCCCAAACGCTGCCCAACCTAGTCGGATTCGATGATTGCCCTCTTACTCAAAGTTGGACCTACCTAACGGGGCAGCTTGTCCTAGGTATATTATAGTCGTCTACACCTTCGACTTTAGTCTCCGATTGTAACGGGAGTTTTCGTCTTATCCATGTTCATCCTAAGACGAACACGCTCGAAGGCGCTACTGAGGTCAGCGATCATCGTACTGAAATCTTCCAAGGTCTCAGCCAAGACCACCGTATCATCAGCGAATCGAAGGTGAGTGAGGTACTCGCTGTTCATGTTGACACTCACCTTTTCCAGTCCTGTGTTAAAGACATCTTCCAGTGCAGCGGTAAACAGATTAGGGGAGATGACACCTCCTTGTCTGACTCCCCGCTGCAGTATAATATGCTTCAAGCTCTGGTCTTGGAGTCGAATTGACATAGTGGCGCTTTCGTACAAACACCTCAATATTTCGAAATAGCGGTAGTCTACTTGGTATCGTTAAAGAGACTGCAGCGTTTGTGGACTGCGATAAGGGGGGTTACCATGACGTACTAATGCGATTCAGTTTAGGTTCTGGGAAAGGGGCAGTGATACACGACTCGTATAGCCTTGTCCCTTTCTCTCGGCCTAAATTAAACCGCATTAGTACGTCATGGAAACCCCCCTTATCGTAGTCCACAAACGCTAAACGCTAAACAGAGGGGCAGGTTATACCTATTCCTCGGTCTTCTGTATAACATTTACGAAACGCCAATTCGGAAACCGGCTTGTTCGGGAGGCTGGAAGTCATCAAGCCTGCGTGCAAGACGATTCGTAATGACTCTTGAAAACATCATATAAATATGGCTCGGAAGTGAGATGGATCGGTAGTTCTTCAATAAGGCGTTGTCACCTTTTTTCAAGAACAGTACCACCACTCTTCTGTTCCATGCCTAAGGCGTTCTCCCTTCCGGAGTTGAACAACTCCTGAAGGGCCATAAGAATTGGTTTACCACCTGGCTTTAGATGCTCAGCTATAATTCCGTCTTCCCCAAACGCCCTGTTATTTTTGAGCTGTTCAAGAGCCATTCTAATATCATGTAGTCACTTACTTCATAAGAAATTTATCAATTATCAAATTCCATGTGAAATAAACGTTTAACCGGGGGTGCTTGGTTAACCCAGGTTGATGCAATTTGCCCTAACAGACATTATAGAGTATTTTGTTTACGCAAAATCGGTAAATTCCCGCAGTAGAAACGTACTGTCAACAATAAGTCAAAGCAACGTCCCCTTTTTTATTCGAGGTACGCGACAGGTGCAATTTTTTTTACAACTTATTTTTGGATGGAAAGTTCCAAAAAGTATATATTTTTAAAAACTACAACAAATATGCTATCTTGTAGTATTTTTTTATTTTCATATATTTATTAGGTAATACTTATATAACGCAACAATCAAATTGAAAACAGTGATTATTTTACCTTTATACCAATCATTATTATTTTATATATGAAAATCCTCATATTTATTATCAAAAACCGGCCAAGTGCGAGTCGGACTCGCGCGCGAAGGGTTCCGTACCATTATCAATTTATTATTAAAAAAATACAGTTAAATCAACCTTCCTCAAAAACTATAGAAGATAATTTAATCAAACCAAAAATCGTCGATAGAGTTTATTAATGTGCATAACATATATTTTTTTTAGAATTTTATATCGCGTAGTTTAAAAAATAGAGGGGGGGGGACACATTTTTCAGACTTTGAGAGCTGATATCTCGAAAACGATTTGCTTAAATAAAAATGAGATTTATGAACCTTCACA
>JALPQI010004099.1:0-80151 GCA_025490895.1 Thaumatotibia leucotreta | reverse complement strand
TATCAAGAAAGCAAGCAAAAGAATCTCGTTATTCACGACTTATTTGAGGACCTTAGCATTATCGTAATAAGCGACTAGATCAAGTTTCGCAAATACGACTCAAATACGAGGGAGACGAACGGAAACATCGACCCCTTTTATAGTTGTATGCATGTTGTATGATTGTACTTAGGTATAACAGCCTCTGGTACGAAGAGCTCCTTACATTTTACGGAATATAGATACATTAATCGGTTTAGATATCATACTCGTACTTACTTAGGTACATTCATGCAATTGGTTTTCAGCCATCAACGATTTTGTTAAAACAATCTAAATTGTAAGCTAAGCTCGTAATGGCCGCTTTGACAGCCATCACGTCTATGCACATTTTTCAAACGACTTCAAAAAATGGAGGAGGTTCTCAATTTGACTGTATGTTTTTAATCATCACGTTAAACCGTGCTGAATACACATGCAAATTTTGTCGTGAAAATCTTCTCCAAAATCAAACTAGGTACATTTTCATAGATTAGGTCCCTCTGTTTGGCCGTGCATGTTCACGATACATATGTAGGTATATGAAATAGGTAATAACTTTTGCTAGTTCAAAATAATCGCATTTTAGTATATCTGGACTTTGAATTACATTAATATTGCAAATAAAAAGCACAGCTGTCTCTGATAACTGTTATGCTATGGCATTAATATTTAAATATTTACCTAATATAAATATGTACCTATTTCAACATTTGATTATACAGTGTGTGTCTACGATACTGGCTTTTATCGAAACCGAGGAATGCGATGCAGATTTCTACCCAAACCGTGAACATTATTCGATTAAAAATGCTAATTTTAAAAGTAATTAACTTTCTAAGAAAAGTTAATTGAAAAGCAATGTACTTCCAAATTGATCGTTAATTTGCACTTCACATTGACAGATCGCAGCCACTCACAACGTTTGACAACTAAGCAGTACACGCGTTACATTGATCGTTCGGAGGAAATAAAATTAATTGTACGGTCAATTTAATTATTTGTCAAATGTTAATACTTGAAAACGATTGCTAGTAATGCGTATTATAACCCATTTTCGTAAAAGCCCGGGTCATGGACGCACACTGTATATGACTATAACTATAGTTACTAGATATTGCACTGCTACAATTTTTTGTCGAATCAATATCCGCACTAAGTGTTCTATGATTGATTAATCTCAAGTTACTCTGGTTACCAAGCAAGCACTTTACTTCAGAAAACAATTTGTTCAGCTGCGGTACAGCCAGTGAGTTATGTCATAGTCATAGATCAATTGTGGTAACTTTGTTTCAAAGATGATTTATTATTCGCTGCTGGAAGTCAGGAATTAGAAAATTTAATATTTCAAATGGAGCGGAGTTCGTCTGTAAAGTCTATTTCGGCTAAGATTGGTACTTTCATTCATTAATCAAACGTTTTGAATATTTCATTGTACACTTGTGCCAGCGCTTTAGCCAGAGTAGCGTAGACGGACATTAATTTTATAGCAAAATCCCGTTTCATTAATAGGGTGACTTAATATAGGTATTTTATTAAGCAGTGTAGGTACGTAGATCACACTGAAAGTTTCGAGACTGACCCACTTAGAGATTACTCAGTGTATAGATTTTTTTTCTGAAAATGTAACTCCTTATTATTTTTGTGATGTGTAATGTATTTGGTTAACACCTGTATTTTAGGATTTACATAATTTTAGCATTTTAAAATGCTTATTTAGAATAAAAAGACATATTATTTTAAGTTACTTACTTTATTCCCTCCAATATCGAAAAAATATCGATTATATCGAAATTGTCGAAAAACTGACACTAGAGAATTCAATATCGAAAAATTACGGGGTTTGTAAAAAACCTCTGATATTCCATGCTCTAAACTGACTCATTGGTATATGATTAAGTTCATCATCATCCAATTTAAGAGCTAGGCTCTTGTCGGTGGAGTAATTTCCATCTTATTCTACATTCAGCTTTTCCTTTGACCTGTTGATATGATGAAACATTTAACTTTTCTTTTACTTGGTCCATATAAGTCCTTCTTGGTCTTCCTCTTTTCCTTTTTCCTTCTATTTTTCCCTCTATAATAGTTTTTATATATTCATCGTGTCGTATGAGATGACCCAACATTCTTCCTCTCCTGTTTTCAATAGTTTCCAGCAAGGATCTTTTTTCCCGGACTATATTCAGAACATCCTCATTGCTTTTCTTTTCTGTCCAACTGATTTTTTCCATCTTCCGCCAACACCACATTTCGAAAGCTTGTAGTCTCTCTCTGTCTCTCTGGGTCATAGTCCAAGTTTCGCAGCCGTAGAGGGCTATACTCCAGATGTACACTTTTACCAGTTTCTTTCTGACGCTTTTTGATATTCTAGCTGATAAAAGGCTTCTTTTAGAGTTAAACACCTTTTTAGCCATGGCAATCCTGGTAATGATGTCTGGTGTACATCTGGAATCCTCAGTTATAATACTCCCCAGGTATCTGAACGACTTCACTTGTTCTATTGGAGTGTTTTGCAGTGTGATTGTGCAGTCGACTACTCTTTTGGAGACAGCTAGAGTTTTGGTTTTTGTTTTATTAATTTTGAGACCCCTTTCCGAAAAAACCGTTTGCATTTCCAACAACATAGCTTGCAATTCTGTGGTGTTTTCTGCCACTACTGCGATGTCGTCTGCGAACCGTACAAATTTAAATTTCTTCCCATTAATTTTGACCCCTCCTGTAGCTGAATGATTTAATTTCCTGACCGCATGTTCGATGAATAAATTAAATATGAGTGGCGATAGAGGACAGCCTTGACGAACTCCCTGACGTATTTTTGCACTTCCCTTCTGTTCTCCAACTATTACTGTGGTTTCCTGATTCTTGTAAAGTTCATATATTATTCTTCGGTCGCGAAAGTCCAAATCTGCCTCTTTTAGGATTTCCATCATACTCTTCCAATTTACTTTGTCAAAAGCCTTCTCTAGGTCTATAAAAGCTATGTGAGCATGATTAAGTTATTGACGACTAATGATTATCAATAACAATTATAAGTGTTTAAATTATTTAAAGTCATTTTTTATTCAGCATAATGGTAAGTCGTTGGCACGAAAAGTGCGACCCCTGGTCAAAACGAAATCCAACTCAAAACAGAAGATTTAAGTCAATGTCACTGAACATAATTACTTATTTACTGCGCCTATTTGAGCCTGTGGCAAATGCGTTCGTGTGTAAGAAACACACAAACACCTGTGCTGTGGTAGGAAATCTATTAAAACTTCTAAATCTAAATTAATTAAAATTAAAAGTGCTCCTTCCGAATCCTCGCCCCAAACCATAATATATAGTACTATCAAGATAAAATTTTGATGCAGAATTGCATGCCGTATTCATCACTCATAGAATAAAACTAAGTATTAATTGGGTAACTAAGGATTTTTGCAAGTCATCGCTATATTAATCCTAGGTAGAAAAGAAAGCTACCGTAGGTACCTACTCTTTGTTATGCTAGCGCACTGAGCGCTTTGTCATAACTTTATTTTGCACAGAAATATTTTTCTGAAAAATATGCAGTTTAAGCAAAACTGCATCGTCCAACTTAGAATTTATTTACACATTATGTAGCTGAGGCGGCGGGTGAGCGTAGCTTCCTGCAAGGTGTTATTTCAACTGAGGTTTCTGAAAATTTCATACCAAGCTATATTAAATTCAACAAATTGTTGGAACTTCCATTTACGTATTTATGTTTCACGCAAATGAGTGATAAGGGATGAAAATGTACACAATAAGTATTTACGGATCAAACTATAATTCATCATCATCATAGGCCTCTCATATTAACTATGCGTATAAACGCATTAGGAGGAAAATACCCATAATCGCCGCGCTGCGCAAGCGGATTGGCGATCGCAGTAATGTGTCTACTATGGTGACGCTGCTGCCCATCATCAATCTTGTAGAATGGTCAGTGACACTTCAATAGCCGTGTGGTGACGGCAGTAAGAATACATTTGTCACCACCCCAACTCCTCCTGAGGACGACACCCGACGAGTCGACTAAGGGATTGAAATTATAATTATTTCTGTCTATTTCTACAAGAACACGAACATCGAAGTACCTAAATTAACCATTAAGAAGAATGATTCTCTATTTTTAGACATCCGCGTCACTTTCTATTTTGCTGAAAATGTTCTCCCAATACATCCTAAAACTATTATCGGCGTCGGAAATCCGGCCCTTGCTTGTCATGTTTGACATTTCTCTGTGAACCTTTCTCCGGTCCCGGAAAATGTTTTAATGGGGGTAGTTATTTGTGAGCGTTTTAATATAACGTCCCACTTTGTTGCTTACTATAAGGACGGAAATGGCTTGTACATTTATACAAATTAGATGTTTAAGCGCCCTGTAATTAAGTGGGGCTTTTTTACTAAACCACTCACCTATTCGTATAGGTACATAATCTATTTCGTATAGCTGATTCAAAAAGGTGTGAAGGGATCCTGAGAGCTACGGATTTTGTGTGAGGGAATCCTGCCATGCTGCCGGCTGCCGTTCATGAATCATCAGCGCACGGAAATGTCTATTAAATAATAGTTATTTGTTTTACTAGGGAGCAAAGTGATTGTTTAAATCTCGTGCAAATATTGAAAGTTTTAAGGCACGAGAGTTGAACAAGCTTTGCTGCCGAGTGAAACACAACATTTTTCACCACACTAAAGCGAGGAAACATGCGAAATAAAACTCAGGCAACATTAAAAGGTATTTTATATTTGCAAGTCCTCAACTTCCAAAAAATAAACAAATCAACAAATAATAAAACAATAACCTCAAATATTTATCTTGGCGTGGCAGTGCTTAAAAATTCAGGATAATTCCAAAAAATTAGACTCATGTAGTTATTGGCGATTTTTCTGTGATTTTCGGAATTATCCCACTTTCGCATCTCGCAAATACCCGAAAACTTGAAAATTAAAAGTGAAAGGAAACAAAACACGACCGAACTCGTTTAGATTTTAAAAGAAAAAAATATTCGGATGCGTTCTGAAATTTGCATAGTGTCAACACTTTTATTTTCCTATTGTTTTTATTTGTCGTATTTTTAGAACTTTTAATTAAAAAGCCTTTTACAACAAAATGTGGTATTTAATTTGGATTTTAGCATATTGAATTTTTTTTTTTTTTTTTTTATACCACGTCGGTGGCAAACAAGCATACGGCCCGCCTGATGGAAAGCAGTCACCGTAGCCTATGGGCGCCTGCAACCTCAGGGTGTCACATGCGCGTTGCCGACCCAATAAAAATAACGTTGGCACAACAAAGTGGCTCCACTCCACCTGATCGTAAGTGAAAAGTAGAGCCCAAATCGCGGCGGCAACGAACAGGAGACAATCAGTAACCTGTTAGTTGCCACCGCCTTGCTGGCCCGCTAGATGCTGGTAAATACACCGGCTGACCCCGAAACACGGCAAACACGAAGGTAAGTCATTTCACGGGCGTTTACACCGAATGTACGGTGGTAGCCAACCAGGCGGGTACTAGTAAAAATACCCTACCACCGAATATAATATTATGAAAGGTTCATGTGTATGAATGTGTACTGTCTAGTTCAAACGTCAAAAAGCTTATTGCACTCTCAGGCCGTATAAGTTATTGCTTTAGTCTACCCAGAAGATTAAAAAAAAAATACTTTAACCTCTAGAGATTAAAACACAGTTTTGAGCTCTGAAATTGAAGGACAAACAGCGTGTTTACGAGCATTCTGGTGAAAAATACTTTTCAATATAGATGAAGGATAATTGAAAAATATTAAGTTAAGCATCCGATTCGCAGCTTAATATAGCATTCTTATGAACTAATTATCTCCCACAAGAAATGTTCGTCGAGATTTACTTAACTCGCATGTGAATAAAATTCAAAATTGTGTCTGATTTGAGTCTACCTCAATGACTTTATTAGGTAAGGTATTCACAGTGCTGATGATGACGTCCTGACCGGCAACCACAGCGACATATTTTTTTTAGAATGTAGTTGTTCCACTCCTTGTTGCGCCCTTTCTAACTTTCACAATAAAAAAATACGCGCGCACTGTGGGCATGTCAGCACACTGCCGTCATAATGATATGATACTCGTATAGTGGCATGTGGTCGTGTTCTGAGCTCATATCGTATTTTTTCGAGCTCATGTGTCGTTTAGTTAGTCTTTAAAACATTGACTTTCTTATAAATAAGCCGCCGTCTTTCAATCCACCGTGCTGATTTCTCATCCTATGCAACGGTTTTCGATTTTATTTTAGATTTTTTTTTACACAGAAACTACCCAAACGCTGGATCTCGATTTAAATTATCAGTGGCGAGCCCAAGGTTGGGCCAAAATGTTTTGAACAAAATAGTTGTTCTGCATACATTTCGAACACTAGGGATGAATATGCTAATAACCTGTAATTAAGCGGCATTCATTTGGGAGTTTAGAATTTGATTGTTATGCATATACCTTGGATCTAATAAACTTTAGTTAGTAAGTCTTGACGGCAATACCAGTCCTTAGTTTATGGTATTACAGTAACCACCCGTAGATTAAAAATTAATTTAGGTACCCACCGTATTAATTGTATTAGCATGGCCTCGTTTTTATAAAAACGACAAATAATTAATACAAATTGATGTATTAATTATTTGTCGTACGCAAGTAGTAGTAGAGAATTTATTTTGCTTCAAACATACGTAGCACATATTTTACTTAAGTAGGCATCGCTTAATTTCTTCGATTACCGCGAGGATTACACATAAAATAAAACTATGAAAACGGATAAACTCGCGTATATTAACTACTTAACTTTAACTTCATTCCAAAAATGTGGAACGCTTCACGATTTTACGTGTCATCCTTGTGCACAATCGCAAAAATCGCAAACGCAAAATCGTGAAGCGTTCCACATTTTTGGAATGAAGTTAAAGTTAGTTAATATACACGAGTTTATCCGTTTTCATAGTTTTATTTCATAGGCATTGTTTAATTTATTTCTTGAATAAATATTCGAAATTACCATTGCTAAACTTATTTTCTGCCCACATAGCCGTACCATGAGTTAGCAAGTAAGTTTTGCGCAAGCGTTTACTCGATACTTAAAAAAAACTTTCTTTTGGCATCCTTTTTTTTAAGAGAGACATACGTACATGGCGAAACAAAAAGGCTTCTTAGTTTACCAGGGAACCCTAAAAAGGTGTAGTAGGTCAAGTGATTACTATTACTGACGAATAAATACTAACACAAAGATTAACGTGCCTCAAAAATAGGTACAGTGCCGGATTCAACTATCCTCAAAGGACAAATTGGTTAATATCTAAACCGCAGTTGCTCTAGCTAGAGCAATTTAAGCAACTAAGTCTTATAGAACAATTAAGTAGGTCAAATCTTACTCGGTTCATTGAAGTCATTTCAGTTAAAATAGTATGCAATGAATGGAATACACTAGATAGACTGTTTTTGTCATTTTTCAGTTCTATTTGTTTCATTCAAGAGACGCAACTCACAAGAGCACGTCCGAGTCTGCTGCCAAAAACAAATAAATTCAATTGAATGAAATATAGGTTGTCGGATCGAGATACAAATTGTAACAATATGCTCCTTATCATTTGTATCTGAGATAATAATCAATATCCCTTTGTTCGTAATGTAGTATTCGAAGCATGATATGTCCCCGACAGCTTTCATACTCGATCTATTAATTTTATACACAAAACAACAGTACCCAACCTATATGTACCAACACTACTAAGACTAGTATTGGTAAATACTCGAGTTTTTTAGTCCAAATTATGCTTAGGACTCGTAAATTAAATTATTTTATTCGGGACTCTTGAGCTTGAGCTCGGGGATGGTGAAACAGGCCCTAATCGTTATTGTAAGAAGATAAGACAGAAGTCTATCACTGTCAGTTACAGCTTTTTATTGTATTGAGAGTTTGAGAGTAAGATTGGAAGTAAGGTTACCTGGCTGTGCTGCGCCGTGATTTGAATCGCATGTCACAAGTCACAAATTAGTGAATAAACATGGATTCCGACGGACTTCCGGGACTCAGGTTTTCGAGTTTTATTTTTAAAACAATTCTAAATAAACTAAATAAGAGACCTATATTAACAACTTAATGAAATATCTGCAGTTGCCACATTTCGCCAATCGTCATTATAATATAATACTTGTATTACTCGACACTGTAAAATCCTTGGGGTTAATATTTGTATGTCAGAAAATACCGTATTTGATATTATACCCTCCCTCGTTAATTTTATTGGGGCATCTTGGTAACTTTAGACGACAAAATGCAGCGGAGGTCTCAATTGAGTAATTTGCTCCGATATCGGTTTACGGTAGTTGGCGCCGAACCGCCGCACCGCGCCGTAACACAACATTCACAACACCTACCGACGGACTGAAATCTCGCTATGACGTGTACAGTCAGAATATCTAGATCGTATGTCTGAGGCACAAGGGTTGAAATCGTTAACATGTTTATAGAGCAAGCTCTCCAATTTCAGGTCATTGGGAACGAGCAGCGACCGTTAAATACGAGCTAGAGTTTGCAAAGAGACTTGTCCGATCATTAACGAAATTCATGGTCTACAGCTTAACTAATAGAGAATCTTTATGAAATTCCTTTCGTAACTAGTACTAGCATTCTTAAGTTCCTTCTTAACACCGAGTTGGACATAATGAAAATTGCAGCACGTAGCGAATCCAGTTGTATCTTTACGTTCGCGCTCCGACATCTCAGTAATGAAAATATACAAGCCACACGAGACTGAGCTTCTAAACAAAACGCAACGAGCAAACGTCTTTTGAGAAAACGTTTTAATAGACGGTGTATCTCTCGTTATAATGAAAACTTTTATGTCTGTAGCAAGCGTAAATAGCTGCAGGCAAAATTAAAAACACGACTTCCGTTTATAAAAGAACCAAGTGTTACATATTTTAAGTACCCACTTAAGTATGCGCTGTTTTTGCTAACTTTATTGTTAAAAATCTACAACTGTCCACCTTCTTGGGTAGGAGGTAGGTATCGTACCACCAGAAGTACAAGTAAAAACCGTTAGCAAGACATTACTTGAAGCCTATTATTTCTAATGGAATGTAAAAAAATATAAAGCATCCGTAAAAATGTAATCGTAAAAAATCCATTAATTTCATGAAACTTCGCATATTTAACGACCATAAATTGGGTAGTTAAATCATGGGCATCATGGCGATAATAACGCCATTCGTGCTCACCGTGCTGAATAGTTCCAGAAATCAAACATATTGATTGATGCTGTCGATACATATCTATGTTTACTAACATACATTATTTGGACAAACAATATCATCAGAGGCCATCATACTCAAAGCTGAGCGAACAAGGTGGCCGTAATATTATAATTCAACATGTTCATTCAACTCAGACATGTTGTTTCCGTGGACCCTTCATTTACAATTATAAATTATATAGAAAAGCCTATTTTCGTATAGGGTGCAAACACAAAGACGACATATTTAACATGAAAATTTATATATAAAGTCCTAAGCAAACGTTTACGTAGTGTACTCTACCATACATTGGCAAACTTTTTGTGAAGAACATACATGTAAGGATTGTAAGGTATTCAAATATAATTTTCCCGTACACTTAGGTACAAGCCTTTTATACAGGGTGTAATCGATAAGTGTTTACAGGCCATAATTCGGTAAATATGAGAGATATCAGAAAAAAAATAACTGATATCGAAAGTGCATTACCCAACGAGTAAAATGACACTAATAACTTTTTTGAAATAAACGAAAAATATCTCAAATATTACCTTCAAACCCTCCAATACATTTAGTACGTAACCGTTCATTCAAAGACTAGTTTAATACGAATATTTTTTTATTTAATAATAAATGTTACATTAATTATTTCATAAACGGTAGTATTATTATTTTATTACAATGAATTCGAACACAAACCTCTAACAGTTTTATCTCTTACGACACCCGACATTCTTTAAAGCTGTAAGTCGTCATACTAACTGTATGGGAGCGTTTTAAGTTACTATTTTTAATATGACTTCATATATTTAGAAATAGTTATTTGTTATACAAGGGTGCAAAGTTGTATTTTACCCGCGAGTATGAAATTGAAACACAAGCAAGCGAAAGGATTCTATAGTTGAACCACGAGCGAAGCGAGTGGTTCTAAAAAATGGAATCCTGAGCGCAGCGAGTGTTTTAACATACGAGATGTAAAATACATTTGCGCCCGTGTGTAACACAAAACTTTTCCCCTCACTATAGCGAGGAAACTCAAAAAAGGTAATTATTTGTTCACATTACAATCATAATCAGGTTAATGATAATAATTTTCGAAATGCATCATGTATTTAATGCAAGATTTTGTCGCAGTAAACTTAGCACGAAAAAGTCACTCAGCACGATTTTAACACATTCCTGTAGTTGCACACCAACGCCAATGTATGTATTATTAAATCATTCTCATTCATTATTTTTACAAAATTATAACAGACGACTCTGAAAGTTGTTTAGTTTACTATTTTTATGCGTGTTCGAGTCGGTAAATAAAGATTATAAACCTATAATATTCATTGACAATGTTGACATTTTCTGCGTTTTGTGATTGCATCTAGTCATCTTATCATCATTCACTAAAACAATTGTTACTTATGGAATTTTAGGATTTATATGTTAAAATCATCATATTATAAAAAGGTTTGTATTTTACACTAAATTCTCAAACAAATTATTTAATTATCATTAATATGGAACGATTGCCATGAGCATTTTACGTTTTGTTATCTGTTAAACGAATGCTACTTCGCGCTACGCTCCAAGGTCATTACTTTGCCACACAAGTGAATAATATGCGTTTTTACACGTTCGTATTAAAGGATAAACGAGCGCTTTACGAGCTAGTGAGGGGAAAAAGTTATTAATGTAATTTTACTCGTTGGGTAACGTACTTTCGATATCAGTTAAAAGTTTTCTGATATCTCTCATATTTACCGAATTATGGCCTGTAAACACTTATCGATTACACCCTGTATGTATAGGTATAGGAGTGTGTAATAAATTAGGTAAACTTATAGTTTTGCCACATCCGCCTGTCTGTCCGTCTTTCAGTTGTGTAGCTTAGCTCAGGGACCGTCACTACTAGGCAATCAGGTATACGTACATACCTACCTATACATATTTATTAGTCACACCGACAAAGCCACTTTTATAAATCCACTACCATATTTTTTTTTCGAATGCGTCCCCTGCACGTAAAGTGGGAATATTTTTAATACGACGACGTTGTTGTAAATAATGTAAATTGAGTTCTAAGTTTGAATCTATAATTCAAACTTAGAACTCAACATAATTACAACTATAGTTTGAATTACAACAAGGTATTATTTAGGATTCCAGCGCTATTCTTCATAAAATAAGATTCGAATTGTACCTTATTCTATCCTCTAAGTCTAATCTAAAGGTTACTCCGCTATCTCAGTTGTAAGCACCTGCGTGATTTGTGTACTAAACAACTCTTTTCAGGCTTATTTAATTTCGCTCGTAATACTTAAGTATTATAAACCAGCTACAAAGGTGGTAAATATAATTTATTGTCCGTGACATGACTACAAAGTGATCCGCTTTTCCATTAGGATGTGACGATTGAAGAAAATTTGCTGTCTGCATTAGTTACTCGAAGTTTTTCTTTCTTCATAGAAAGCAGAATTAGTAGGAACTCATGATTTAATTGTCTTTCGACGGCTGTCACAGTTCAATTAAGTAAATGCGAGAGTGACGCATATCACGATAGACTTAATAATAGGCAGTAGGTACATACCTATACCTACTACCTACATAAAATGAGCATTTTTAGATAAAGATTCCACTACGCTGCTTAAGGATTTACTTGTGCCTTTTTATGAATAAGTAATCTGTCTATGCATCCTTATAGTAATCGGCAAATAGAGCCTGCTACTAAAAAGTCTCACAAATATGTTAGTTTTCGTATGTTACTGGAATGTGCTTTAAAATTTTCGCACGTTACTTCTCAAAAGGAAAAAATAAAATATTTTAAAAATAAAAATAAAACCGCCTTCAAAAATTCGCCCGAACTAAAAAGTTAAAAATAATTTTGGTTCCTACTTCTTAGGATTTCCTACCCAAACCTTTAAACCTTTTACCCTATTCATTGAAATAAAACATTATGGCTAGGTACCCTACAGATTTCTTAGAAGTCGGTGCCAAGCCGAATACGTTCATAGGTATATATTAGATAGAGCTTTGTAACTTACTGTCACTCCGATTACGCTTTTATCGACAGAATGGTCTGCCTCAGTCATTTTCATGAAAACATAACCGGAGTGACAGTATATTACAAAGCTCTATCAAATACATATAAGTACTCGCAAAGTGAACATATTTGGCTTGGCACCGACTTCTAAGAAATCTGTAGGGTAGCCATAATGTTTTATTTCAATGAATAGGGTAAAAGGTTTAAAGGTTTGGGTAGGAAATCCTAAGAAGTAGGAACCAAAATTATTTTTAACTTTTTAGTTCGGGCGAATTTTTGAAGGCGGTTTTATTTTTATTTTTAAAATATTTTATTTTTTGCTTTTTAGTAGTGTAAATATAAAATCGTTATTCAGTATGCTCTAAATACTTATAATTAGAATGTACTGCACTGTAGTAGGCCATAAAACCTGAACTGGCGAACTTATATGAATACAAAAACAATTTCAAAGGTAACAGACTTAGCATGCCAATATTATTTAAAGAATCACTAACCGCTAACCGACATGTCATAACTACTAAGCAAACACTTGAATAGATCTCGAAAATGTATGACATTTGTTATATATACAAAGAATGATCCTCCAACCCCTAATCGTTAAGAAGTTATTCCTTTCCTCATCAGCTCACCAACATGAGACTATGACTACCTAAAGGCAAATACTCGAATAGCCTCCAAAATATATGAAATATGTTATATTTAAAGAATTATCCCCCAACTCCTAATCTCCAAGGAGTTGTACCTTACATCATCAGCTCACCAACATGAAAGGATGACCACCTCAAGGCAAATACTCAAATAGCTTCCAAAATACATGAAATATGTTATACTTAAAGAATTATCCCCCAACTCCTAATTGCTAAAGAGTTGTACCTTCCATCATCAGATCACGAACTTAAGATGTTCATGACTAGATGCAAATACTTGATTAGTCTTCGAAAATAAATGAAAAATGTCATGTGTGCCTACAACATTTGAAGAGTTCCCTCGATTTCTCCAGGATCTCATCATCAGATCTGGATTCGGTGACAATGGGACCAACTAGAAGGTATACCCTTTCAAACAAAAAAAGAATATTTGAAATCGGTCTACGCGTCTTCGAGTAATCGGGGAACATACATAAAAAAAAAAAAAAGATTTCGACGAATTGTTAACCTCCTCCTTTTTGAAGTCGGTTAAAAACAAATTCCATGGACTGCTAGTATGCTAAGCTTGCAAAGCCAGTAATGCATGAAATCTCACTAATGAGGCACGAAGTATAAAGCAGAGTTTAGCAAAGACTCTACAATGGAAATATACAGCGACGAAAATTCCGGCATTACACGCTTTTGTGGTCGACGCTACTTTACGACAGAGTTTTAAAAATTGTCCCTCAATGTAGTAATAGTAATAGGTGTGCTTCCACTGCTTACTGTAGAAAAGTTATATTTTCTAATATTTAAAAAAAATGGTTTAATGAAACGGCATTTACTCGTATGTAGGTACTGCACGGTCCCAAGCATTCCTACATAATTACTTATTCCTAACTAGTGCGGAAAAGTAAACTTTGCGCACGCTTCGCGTGCATTAATTTGTTATGAAAAAAGTCCATCGATACACGTGTAAAACAGTACATTTCCTAACTGGTGCGGGAAAACTTTTTAAAAAAGGTTTGCACGTGTAAGGGATGTTTTTTTTTCATAACAAGTGCGTCAAAAAGTGTAATTACCGCGCGCGAAGCGTGCAGGAAGTTAGATTTTTCGCACTAATTAGGAAAACTTCTTTTTAACTCGAGTGATTGTCGCCCTCGTTTAACTCGGGCTCCAACTTTCACCATCGTCGAAAAATTTTTTTTTTATTATTACATATTATTATTATTTAATAAGCAGGCAGGCAGTTAGAAAACTGATGTAGCCTGTATCCAGTGATCATTGTGACAATAATCATAGTCAAGTTGTAGATGTGATGTACTTGTCTAGTCCATTTTTAAACTTATTCACATTTTGAGCTGAGATCACGTCCTCTGGGAGTTTGTTCCAACATCTCACTACTCGGTTGCTCAAAAAGTGTTTAAAAGGGTTACTGTGAGATCTGATACTCTCTAGCTTTAAGTGATGACCTCTCAAGCCTATGACCTTTATTGCTCATGCATCGAAATGTACTTATTGTGTCGGTGGCAAAATAGATGAGGACCGATAGATTTCTTGAATATCTGTCGTTCAGACAACCTCTATTGAGCCTAGCCCTGGCGACCCTCTCTCCTCACTCATTATTTTTGCTTTGTAATAATTATGATATTTATACAGTCCAATCCTTTTTATCTACTTACCAAAACTAACTCGTTTCAATACAATTTTTTAAGTTCGTAATTTAAGAGTTTGAAGGAGTCTCACCTTACTTTAAGCACCTTTCAATTAATCTACTAAAAACTCAAGTTTCTTAACTCTGCCCTTAAAAGCGATGCTCTAGAGAATAAAAGCTTGAAAGTAACTCGAACAGGGTAACTGAAAGTCGCGAGACTCCTAATGGGAACAAAAGTTGGTTTAACGATTTTGTTACACAGCCTAATATTTTTTGTTCGTAGAGAAGGTTTTGTGTATTGTATATGCAAACGAATTTATCATCGCCTTAACTTTCCAAGTTGAAAATAAGACGACGTATTTTGGATTTTTCTATAAAGTGCTTTAACAATATCAACATAGACTAAGGCAATATCAATAAATCTTGACTCCACAATCGTAAAGAACTCATATAAATCAATTTTAAGTTTCTAAAGAACTTAAGTTAGGTAACTGTAAGTAGATAATACAAGTTTTTTTAAATATCGTCAATTCGTCACTGCTGGGTTTCAAAGGTCATTGGGCGTTTTTGACCCGCTTTATGATTTTTAGCGTACAGAGACCAAACTAGCTTTAAAATAAATAATTAAATCTCACTTTTCTAAATATGTAATTTTTCCGTATGTGTCAACCGGGGAAAAAAAGTTATTCTACTTTTTGTATCCGAAATAGTCTTTTAATGTTTTTACTTTCAGCATTGTATACTTAATTGCGTAAACGGTTGTGACCTACTGGTCGTAGCGGGTAGCCGATGTTGGTCCTTCAATCTGGAAGATTCTGGGTTTGAACCCACCCACCACCCACCACCCACCCCAGCTCGAACCAATGAGTCTTTCGGAACTTATGTACGAAATGTCATTTGATATTCAGAACTAGCTTTTCGACGAAGGAAAACATCGTGAGAAAAACCGGTCTCTAATCTCAATACGGCTTAGTTTCTTCCTCTGGATTGGAAGGCCAACTGGCAGTCATTTCCACAAAAAATAGTGCTATATTAAATCTTAAGATTAGGTTGCCAAGCGGACCCCAGGCTCGCTAGAACTGTGTCTGGTGCCGAAATAACGCTAACAGGGTTATGACTGTCAGCATTGTGCAAAAGTGTGGTTCATGTACAATAAAACACTATAATATGTAGTACTTATTAGGATTATACAATAGTTTTTATTTTTTTCCTCAATTTTCCCATGCCTTGCAAGAATGCGACTCATACCACTCAGTAGCACTTACATTTACCTACATACCTAGCCCTGTTTCGTCTGTGGACGCAGTGGGTCATATGCCCGAACAAAATGCCCAATGACCTTTATATTTGTAGTTTTAAGGTAGATTTTTCTTCATAATTAAAATGAAGGTACTTTTGTGAAACGCTGTTTGCCCACCCGCATCTCCTATCCTTTGCTTACGCGCATAAGGCCGTATTTCCGTCTCTCTGGATTTTGTATGGGCAGCCATATTGGCTCACCAGTTCCTAAATCGAGAGCGTCCCGCACGCATCATATATAATGATGATTATTTTTAAATAATCCTAAATTAGTGTATTTTAATGTCAAGTTTTTATGGCAAGTAGCTACTATTGCGCGCGCACAGTGAAATTATAAGTGGTGAGAGACAGTCACAGGCCTGATGACAAGTGCTTTGGAACGAGACGCTCCTGCAGCCCAAGGATTCAAGACCAGGTCAGTGCGCTGAGCATCCTTACTTTCTCTAACACCTATTTTTTGAGACTCGTTTCACTGTGACGTGCCTTTATTTAATACAGTCCACAACCGCTCCCCGATTTCTTTTCATACCCAAATGGTGTATTAGCCATACCAGTCACTATAATTACTCAACCTCGGATCTAAGTAAGGTCAGTGCGGCTAAGTCCGGTATAATATTTAATTTTTACAGATAGTCCGTCATATGTTCTTGAGTTAGGGGTGGAAATCAGTTGGTAGACGGGCTTTCCTGATAGACGGTCTTACCCACATTGACCTTATAGCAAACATTTCACTTTTATTTCACTCAGAATACGAATGTTTATTCCGTCAAGTGAGTATTGCAGATACAAGGATGAGTAAATTTAGCGGCGATGTGGATCTAAACAATTAAATAGAGTCATTTAATGACCTATATTGAAATGTGAATTGTACAATTCTTTTCAAGTAGAAAGTGACTTCATCTCCACGTCAGCGCATGGCACAATGCCCGCAATGGCGGAGAAATTATCAGACGTTTATAAAAAGTAACTAAATAATTTGTAGTAATAAATTGCGTTTCGTTTGTTAAGACTATTATAGAATTATGTTCAAAAGTAGGTACTAACTATTGCAAGTAGGTATACGAAATTATTGGAAATTATTTTAATGAAAATGCCTTCTTTATTTTTAATAGATTGATTTCTAGGTGTACGTAATTACGTATTAATGAAATAGTAAAACCGTACCAAATGGCTTTTAAATATATATTTAAGTCTACGTAATTTTATTATAAGCTTTTCAAATAAATAAATACGTAAAGGGATCAATACGCTAATATTTATTCAGGTATAATATAGTAACATGAATTTATCACATACTCGTAATGAACAGACCAATTAACGTTGTACCTACACAAACTCGCTACGGTTTAAATAAGATATCAAATTAATTACTTGGCCTGGACCTTTCTCTGATTGTGCGGTTTTCACTCCTCGATTAATTCCCACAGTTTTATTGAAATGGGCCCAAAAGTCATTTGGAATCGAATTTTATTTGCTAACTCGAGAGGCTGTTAATCGGCTCAGCTATTTTTCTGTAAATTTATATTTAAAAATATACGGCTAGGATATAATGAACCTTACACATTTTTTGTATTTGAATTATCTCAATGTTTTGCTTTCCTAACTATATGTACGTAAAAACAGATCATCATCAATCATGAGTAGGCTTATGACTTTTCATAGCAAATCGTGGTTCTAAAATCCTTAGAGCCGCTATGTGTAAAATTTTCGAAGTCAAAGTCAAAGTATATTGTTATATTAAATATAATGATTTGAACCTACTGTCACATCGTTTCTGAGTTAATTTTAATCGAACGTAATTAATTTTAAAAAACAAACTTGATTTCATAAATAGTGTTTACGAAATTAGTTATATCAGAAACTAGAGATGCACCGGATATTCGGTAACTATCCGGTATCCGGTGTATCCGGCCCGTATTTTACTATCCGGCCGGATACCGGATAGTGACTTACTATCCGGCCGGATACCGGATAGTGACTTACTATCCGGCCGGATACCGGATAGTGACTTACTATCCGGCCGGATATCGGATAGTAACTTTGCTTCATTTTGGGCTAAATAGATTGAACATAAAAAGGTAAAAAACAGTAACGGTAACAATAATAATCATTAGTGGGGTGCATTTAGGCTCCCGAGAGTAGGTTGGTTGGTCGGTCCCCCAAAGGCTTCACAGGACTCTTGCCTTCACTGATTAACCATAGAGGAGGAGTCATCCACAGACTACGAACCCTGTAAAGTTTTCTAAACGTCGGGATGAAGTTAAAGTTAATGAATACACGCGAGCTTATCCGTTTTTAAGGTTTTATTTTTTATATTACCATAGCCACTCAATTGCTTTTGGTAACTCTGGTTACCAGCTGTCACTCTTATTTTACATAGGAATAAAGCTCAACCAAAATTTCAAAACATGTGAGTGGTTAGAGGAGTTGGTAGAGCTATATGGTCTAACGTGGAAATAAAAAAATTGCGTAAGTCACGAGTTAATGCAGTGGCTGTCATAAGTCACATAGTCGGCGGAAAGTCAGCACCTGCCGTGATAACAGTGTAGTGATTGTTATAGCAGTTGTCCGGGCCTCTTTTCTATAGCCCAATTTCATATCTATACAATTAGCAACATCTTTTTTTTGTAACTTAAATACAGTGGTTAGATAAAATTATGGCCATAATTTCGAATCTGGTTACAACATAAGTCAGGCCCCTAGCTACAAACACACAAACGTGTCAAAATTTACACGACGCGTCTCCTGCTAAACTCGAAATAGGTATAGCACCGCCGGCCGAATATTCGGCGGCCGGATACCGAATATTCGGCCGCTGGTCAGGCCGAATATCCGGTATCCGGTATCCAGCCGAACAACTATCAGTCGCATCTCTATCAGAAACCGTAACAAAAATGAGACAATTAGGTTCAAGACAAACTAGAAAAAGCCAAATTTCGAATGTCTTCGAAATCGGGGTTCTGATTAGCTATGAAAATAACACGAAAGAAGTACAGTAGAAGATACAGTATCTTTCGTTACAGAGCTTCGATTGTACCTTGTACCTTTCGCATCTTTCAGGGTTTTCGTGTAAAATACTTATTTTTTGCATTATTTTATTGAATTATGATACTCCGAATGTATTGGCTCTGGTACTGTAACGACCCGCCCCTCTTAATAACCCCTCTCTTATAAATAATACTAAAACTACTTAGTCGACTCTCCTGCTTTTAAAGTTTTGGCCTTGATGAAGTGTGATCGTCTAGAGATTGATGGTGGACCCTAACATTGTTTCATAGTAACCTAGAGTCTTTGACAATAACAGAATATGTGGAGCTTGTGGAGATAAATAATAATGCCTAGACTAAAGTATAAGGAAGTATATTCGCAAATTAAAAGAAGATTAATAATAATTCAAACAGACACATTATGATATACATTTTGGATGGCATAGCAAAACATAATTAGTTAATTAAGAAAACAATTAGTAACTTAAAGTATAAATTTATAATGTAATTCACTAATATTATAGGAGCACCACCTGCGGAGAGAGATAGGCAAACATGAGAATTTAAAATATAAATATTTAGTATATATGATTAAAAAAAAACAATAATAAATAATTATTGTTTTTTTTTCCTAATCCACTACCAGCTATTTCTTGTCGCGGTTAACTTGTGATAGTTCATTCCTTTGATTTTCTACCAGAGTTTCAAAGGAATTTAAATATAATTATACAACAGTTATATTTATATTTTAGCATTTATTGTATTCAGTAAGTTGAACTCAAATTAGATTTAAAAAGTTGATATGCTAATTTTAAAGCATAGGTAATCCATTATAATGGATTCCTTAAGATTTGTATATTTAAATACAAAGAGCCCTCACTTAGGGTAAACTTTAGATAAGTAGGTATGTAAGTATACATAGATATTTGGTCTAGATTACTAATAAGTAACCTAAGTTTTATTGTATAATATGAAAGCAAAGACTAAATTACTTCATAGCCTCTTTTGTGCTGTAAATAGTAATTTATTTTATACTATATCAATATGTATGAAAGTTTAGATTTGGATACAAATATATATTATAAATGCAGTAGTCTTGAGTATATTAAATACTTGATCATTATACTGTGCCTTTTTATGAATAGTAGTATTTATAAAGATGGAAAAGATATTAATGGTATTTACACATATTACAATTGTTTTCATGTGTTCAACCTAGATTACTAGATTAGATAATTGGAACTTTATTTACAAAAGATGATGGTATAAATTCTTCTAAATGGTAGGTTCAGGTTACTGAGATCATATTTCCTTGATGGAAAAGCAGCACACTGCTCTGTGCACGATGCGCATTACAGACAGACATTTCTCACAGAATAATGATTGAAATTTCGTAGCACCAGGATATCTCTCAACATTAATCTCTACTTGTTAGTAGATCTCCGATCAATATACTATCAATATGCAACCCTTTGACGGGCGGCAGATCGGAGTTGGGTCCAAAGGCCTATAGTCAAGATCTCGCTAAGACAAGACAAAAATGGACACTTACCAGCTACCTCGAACTCGCTTTCTAATCAAATTCTTTGTCATCTGACTTAACTTTAGTACACTAAAACTTTCCTACAAACTTGTCAAATACTAAGACAACACAGTTCCTGAAATCGCATTGGCCATTTCGTTATCACCGTTCGGTATCCACAGCCGACGCTTTACATAGAGGGTTAGTAAATACATAAAAGTGACCTCGAATGCAAATGCAATCTACTCTAGGTGTTGTTAGTAACCCAAATATCTCCTAGATTATTATTTCCCATTGTTTTATATTTATGCAACATAGGTACGTTAACCGGAAGAAACGGGCGAATTTAAATATGAAACTCACTATTTATCCCCAAGACTAGGTGTATTTTATGTAGGTAATTACTGCAAAGTTAACACTTGATCAAATAATCAAAAACTCACCAAACCGAAGGTATTTGCAACTTACTATTACTACACTACACATTTTCGTCTACCACGTGGCCCTCTTGCAGAGTGACCGCCCCTTCTCAATCTCAACCAGAAAATCCTCCCTTTTGCAAAAAATGGCGTCTATTTATAGGGTTTTCGAACTCCCTAAAATGTATCACTAAAATTCCCGAACCAAGTAAAACGTTGTTACTATTTAATATCGACCTTATTTTCTACAACTTAAAGTTTACTTTCTCTTGAGTCTAGGTTTGACTTAGAATCTCTTTATTTCTATATGAACTTTCGGCCATGTTTCTAGGATTTTGCACACGTCACTAGCATCGTCCTTTTTAGGTTTTAATAATTTCGTACTGATGTTTGATTAATGGATTATATTTCGAATATACTTTTTAGTTCGAATATTTATTTTAATTGTTAGTATTTTATAGTACGAGTCCGACTAGACCCACTATCGCGTATTTCAATTGCCGAATTGAACGGAAATGAATTCAATGAAGTACTTCGTTGACTATTTACGAACGTTTAATATCTTAATATTCGCCAATTGCGTCGGTTTACTATGGATACATATATAAAAATTATAAATATAATTATGGAATATATGTAGCAGTTCAAACGGACTGTTACAGTACAAACACGTGACTTTTCATTTTGCGCAGACTAAATCTCAATATCAGTTGACTAAAGAGTTTAAATTATGATAAAATACTTATAAATTCGAATCATTAATCTATGCTCTATGTGACATCAACGTGAAGTGCAATCTATTTACTTCAAAGGTAACGTCAGTTTTGTTTTTTGTTCGGAAGTTACATGTAAACATGTAATTTATACGAAAGATTCGAAACTTTCGAAAAAAACATCATGATTCTTTAGCCATTTTCATCGCTATTTCCGATCTAAGACTTTTTCTAGTTTGTCTTGAACCTAACTGTCTCATTTTTTTATGGTTTCTGATATAACTAATTTCGTAAACACTATTTATGAAATCAATTTCGATTTTTAAAATTAATTACGTTCGATTAAAATTAACTCAGTAACGATGTGACAGTAGGTATAAATCATTATATTTAATATTACAATATACTTTAGTATTATATTTAATATTACAATTACAATAGACTTTGACTTCGAAAATTTTACACATAGCGGCTCTAAGGATTTTAGAACCACGATATGCTATGAAAAGTCCTAAGCCTAATCATGAGGTACCTTTGTGCAATTTTTTTCCAATGTAGAGTCACGTCATTTGTAAGTGTTACCTATACTAAAATTCAGCATCCGCGACTTCATATTTTTGAAAAATAAATATATAATATTTTTAAATATAAATAGTTATATATCGGGAACCCTAATGACAGCCGAGCTAAGAGGGGTAAGATTTTAGTTATCTGCCTCCTAGCTACTCGTTACTCGTTAGCGTTACTAACAGTACTCATAATCTTGTATCTACGCATCTACGCAGTAGTAGAAAACGAATGGAGAGTTCTAAGCTTGCGTCCATGCATAGATGCATACCCCATAGAAATAACTTCCTTCGTAAGAATGTAAACCCTTCACATAACAAGACAAGAGTGAATCGTTCTATGTCTAACACGGGAATGAATTGATGAACACTGCAGTAGTGACCTTTTATACTGTCAGGTCACCAGCCACCTGTTCATAGGTTGGTATCATCTACCTGCAAACCTGCATGGACCAAGCAAAGACCAATCCAAGCAAAACATTGCTTATCGTTTTCTAGATTTAGTAACTCATATCTCCGACACGGCCATACTGACAAGACAAGCGTCCTCGCTTGTATCTGAAACAAACACGTACATCAGTAATCTTTGTCACCACTCGGTTACTCCTGACCAAATTATCTGTCTACGTAAAATCAACTCAACTCAAGGAAAATAATTTTATTCTTTGCAACTGAATTTAGGATCATTTAAAGTCAATTAATTACCACTAATTTAAATGCAAGACCAGACAAGTACCACCTGGCTTTCATAGCCACCTTTTACGTAAAACACATGACGGCAAACGTTCGGAAGCAGGTCTCTCATTCGTGGCCTATTGGTTATCACATAACCACACACTACGCGCATCCCCAAGGGATCGCCGAGTCAACCCTGACTCTACGGTCTCTACAAGACCCGACCTCCGCCAGAGCTTATCGCGCACCGCGTACCCACGGACTACTCAAAGGTAGACACCGACTTCTAACGGGCTACGGCTACGATCAAGCCTCTGGTACGGTCGACCAACCGAACTGAGAACCTCATCCTTCATGCCACAACAATCTTCATCTACTTCACGTGGTACTTTGCTTTCTAGCATTTTCATTAACAACAAAATGTTATCTGTATTCAATCATTTATGAACTTCAATTTGTTAGACAATTTCGATAGTGCCACAAGCTCAGTATCAGTTACCAGTAAAATCAAAATTAAGGAAACACAAGTCACGTTTATGTCTATCGGAAACTCACATTGTGATATAGTCACCTCATCCCGTTTAACAACAATAACTTCTTTTGTGGCATTACCAAAATGATCTCAATTAATGAATGATTCAAATTAGTCAACCTCTCGACTCAAACAAAAACGTAAATTACTCAACCAGGTTACATCATAACCATCCGATTTCATTTCAGTCCATCGGATTGTTAGGATCCAATAACCTATCAGAAGTTAACCATCTCAGCCGCGTAAGTGCTACTCCTCGCAAAGAGTATACTGCACATAAAAAGCAGTCCACGTGCACCTTTTACATGCTCCGGAACTTCCGATGCGATTATTCGATCACGCTCAATCCCTCGGACTTGCTCTCGGTCCATTGAAAGCTCACATGACTGATGATTAGAACTCATTAAATTTAAAAATTACCCTTTCCGCATTTAAAGTAGTTAATAGATGATTTTAATGCCGCAATTCAGAATCATATTTTCTTAAGGTACTCGTTTAATCAACCCAGGGAATTAAAATCAACTTCATTAACATTCGAAATAGACTAGTCAGTCTAACTATGTACTTACTACTTTACTAGCCAGTAACCGACACAGTTCTACAATAGTCAAATGAAACACTTCAACAAACCAACAAATGGGTTGCAGTACTCACAGCAGTTACAATACTCCAGATGCTACACCCAGCAACTGAGTCTTAACAACCACCTACATGGCTGTCGCACAATCTAAACGCCTTGACCACATACACCATTAAACCAAACGAACGCCACTCACAATCGTGGCCGCACTGAGACGGAAAAATAGATCCGATTTTACACCTACGACTACGAATGATAAATGGTGTATGTAGTCTGAGAAAACTGAACCCAACAAAAATGTAAAAAGTTTCATTCCACGATTGCAAACTAATTGATTAATTTCAATAAAACTTACAATTTTAATTGAACTAAAGAAGTCAAACTGAAACTATTGACAGCCCAAATAATAAGAAATTATTATCATCACCATCATCATGAGAGTCATCATGATCATCATCATGACCACCATCATGACCACCATCATGACCACCATCATGACCTTCACCATGACCTTCACCATGACCTTCATCGTGACCTTCACCGTGACCTTCATCATGACCTTCATCGTGACCTTCATCGTGACCTTCATCATGACCTTTATCATGACCTTCATCATCATCGTCGGCATTTTCAATTTGATAAACTCAAAAGGATAATCCCGCGATTACTACTACAACATTAGTTTCACTAATCAGCCCAGGGCTCAAATAGCCCAACAAAATGTGAACTTCTCACCGGATCAACAACGCTGTCTGTTGTAATGGTGTGGGCACGCCACGCGTTGCACCACGTGTTCACGATAGGCAGTAGCGACACCAGTCTTCCTCTGCCACGCCGTCGGGACGTGATGACAGCAACAGCCATGATGCCGGCAGGTTGCTCTGGTTAACCATGTTGAACTGAAAATATCAAATTGTAGGGTATCAGTTTCATCACAGAAATAATTTGCACGCGGGCTCAGCCCGATGAGGTTGGGCTCTAACGAGACTAGAAAGTTAAGTTTAGGGTATTGGCATCTAGTACACTTTGTCATTAAAATAATGATGGACTTCACTTTACTACAACCAAGTTAATCTCGCAAATAATAAAACGTTTTGAGGACACAAAACTTCACGCTACAAACAAATGTCAACCGTTAATTTTTAAATGACTACTTCGAATTTTGCATTAAAACAATTGGAACGAAACCTGTCCTTTTATTTCTGTTGCTCCAAAACTCGCATCTTTGGCAGTTTTTCTCTTATTTTCGTGTACACCTTGCAATAAATTGTCATCACCACAGCATAGTCATCATGGACGAAACCGCTGACCACTCTCACAGTGATCTTGAGGTTGAACATCTGTAACGGTAATTTCACACGCATAGAAAAGTTTTCACAACAGGCACGGATAGAAAATGTTTGTCACGACAAAGAATTAATTTTTAGCACACTACAAACAAAACAAAACAAAGGGCTATCTGCCCATATTTTGGTACTGCTAGTATTTCACAACTAAGTAAGTAACAAGTATGGGTCATGATATACTTTGAAATCACTAGAATTACTGTTTTTATTTCTTTTTTTTGTCAAATGGGTAGGATAACTACCCACATGTTTTCTTACAACAGTAAACACCAAAAAAAAGAACATTGCAGTTTTCTAAATCACGACTCAAATCAAACTTAACTGCAAACATTGAAAACAATCATTACCTTACCAACTGTTGTCGATTTTAAACCTTACCGTTTACATGTGGTACAATACCAGTACTCACTGTTCCGTGAGCCTTGATTCTTTATCCCACTTGCTGATATCGGGAACCCTAATGACAGCCGAGCTAAGAGGGGTAAGATTTTAGTTATCTGCCTCCTAGCTACTCGTTACTCGTTAGCGTTACTAACAGTACTCATAATCTTGTATCTACGCATCTACGCAGTAGTAGAAAACGAATGGAGAGTTCTAAGCTTGCGTCCATGCATAGATGCATACCCCATAGAAATAACTTCCTTCGTAAGAATGTAAACCCTTCACATAACAAGACAAGAGTGAATCGTTCTATGTCTAACACGGGAATGAATTGATGAACACTGCAGTAGTGACCTTTTATACTGTCAGGTCACCAGCCACCTGTTCATAGGTTGGTATCATCTACCTGCAAACCTGCATGGACCAAGCAAAGACCAATCCAAGCAAAACATTGCTTATCGTTTTCTAGATTTAGTAACTCATATCTCCGACATATATTTTAATGGAACGAATTATTGCGTGTTTTCCATATATAGTATAACATTCCTTTTAAAGCTTCTAACAATGGTGCATCATAAAAAAACTCTCCTAATTACGAATTAATTGAAACATAATTATTATTAACTTAAATTAGGAGCTATTGGTCCATGAAACATCTGATGAAGGGTGACCTCCCGCTATCACTAAAGCGGAGACTTATGGACATGTGCATACTTCCAGTACTCACCTACGGTGCACAGACTTGGTCATTGACAGCTTCTCAAAAGACCAAACTCGGGGTTTGTCAGCGAGCAATGGAGCGCAGTATATTAGGCGTAAAGTTAACAGATCGTATCCGAAACACAACACTGCGCTCCAGAACTAAAATTGCTGATGTATCTCGGAAGGCGGCGACGTTAAAGTGGGACTGGGCTGGACACATCTCCCGCATGCCAAGTGACCTGTGGGCCAAGATTACCACAGAGTGGCAGCCCAACATCTCGAGACGGAGAGCCGGAAGACCCCGTCGGCGATGGCGAGATGAGCTTGACTCGTTTCTGAAGGGATGGTCAGACACTGCACAAAACCGTGAAAAGTGGAAAAAATGGGGGGAGGCCTTTGCTCAGCAGTGGGACAATACAGGCTCCTAATAATAATAATAATAATAAATTAGGAGATTCTTTTGCAATTTATTGGAAGTCTTCATAGTGAAATTTGCTCAGCGTAACCGTCCCTTGTTCACTCCTGCTACACTATCCAAAAATATGATAAGCAATATAAATAATAAAAAATATTAAAAAATTGGAAGTGTCTCTGTTTTACAAGCCAGAAAATTATGTATTAAAATTTTTGACATGTGCATTTTTATTTTTTGATATCGAGTATTGTTTGGTATATATGGACAAATTGCGGGTATCAATTAAGTATTACTATACAGGTTCTTCGTGTTCGTGTTTATTTTTGCGTTAAATTGGACAGGTTACTTGGGACCTTAATAGAAGTTGCCTGGTATATCGGCTTCTGTGAAGTTCGAAAATAGTTATTTATTATACAAGGGGGCAAAGTTGTTGTTTAACTGTCGTGCCAATATTGAGACCTGAGCTAGCGAAAGATTCCAAAATTGAGCCACGAGCGTAGCGAGTGGTTCAAAAACTTGAATCTTGAGCATTGCGAAGGTCTCAAGGCACGAGAGTTGAACAAACTTTGCCGCCAAGTGTAATACAACTTTTTTCCCCTCACTATCGCGAGGAAATATGATTACAAATCTCATCCAAATGTAAATTAACTTAAAGAAACTATTTAAAACTCAATTTCGAAACGTATCGTAGAATAGAGGTTACTTATGGAATTTAAATATTGCCAATGGCTTACAAAGTCACATGAGAAACGACCAATTTAACATGTGAGCTCCGATTGCGCATGTTTACTACGGTCATACAGATCCACTTATACTAGGCAGTAGGGGGCTATAGGAATTAGAGAAATGTCAAATTACTTTATTCACAAGTGTGTAAAAAGCGTTTTTACCCGCTCGTATTAAAGGATAAACGAGCGCTTTACGAGCTAGTGAGGGGAAAAATGTTTTTTCGTTTTCATATACCTAATAAATGAAATGGTAAGTCTCAGGTGACTGACAGACACATGTCAACATAAGTAGGTTGTGACATTAATAAAGGTTGCAATACACTTGTTCAGTCGTTAAATTTTTTTTTAATAACTCCATAATCGGTTTTTTAGAGAAATTAATTATACTTGACCTAAATAAGCTTACATTTAAAGCAAATAAAAACACCCCGTATTTACAAAGCACGAAGTAATTCGTTCCATTAAAATATAACTATTAATTCTATATAATTATTACAAAGTTTTCTTATTTATTTAGTTTTTCTTAAAAAATAAGAAGATGCGGATACTGAAGTTTTTTATAACACTAAAATGACGTGACCCATCATCAGAAAAAATAACCCGAAAGCTATTAACAGGGCACAAGATGTTACTTCACCCTGCCACGGCCATTCCATCATTCTAAAATTATGCACACCAATTAGAACCCCGTCAAAATGTTCAAGTTTATGCGTCGATTATTAAATTTTGTTTAGGATTGATTACATGATATATACAGGGTGCTCGCGAGGAACCCGCAAGATTTTAATGCTAAATTTATATTTAGAGTATTTAATGTTATATAAAATTTCCTGGATTCGGCTTGGTTCCAGAGATAATTAACCTTTTTTCGGAAAAAGTTTTTCGACGTAACTCGTCATAAAACTTCCTTTTGATTACAATGCTACCACAATGTGTTCTAATATTACCACACCTTTTGCCTGACAGTCAAAAAATAAGAATAGACTTGACGAAAAAACCTGTCCCTCAAAAAACATTTAAAAAATTAATTTTAACAAATTGTTGCTATGAAATGTTAAAAAGAATTCAAAAAGTCTAAAGTAAAAAAAAGAAAAAAAAATTTTTTTTTGTAGAATTTGACATTAGGTCTCATAATATTTTTGTTTATTTTGATGTCTAGAATGCATATTTAAAAATCTTGCGGTTTCCTCGCGAGCACCCTGTATAATGAATTCATTTCTTTTCATTGCTCATGCTCGGAAAGTGTGTTGTTGTTTATCTATGATACAGGTGGAAAACGATGCATCGCGGCCCTTGGGTTGCAAAAAGATATGTTCCTATTAGTGCTCGACTTGTAAAATTGTAAGCACCAAGCCGAACAAAGTGCCAACAATACGCTTATTTAGAAACAAATTCGAAGATAAGTTCTTGGTTTCTAGCTTTTGTTTTTTTTTTTTTGTAGCGATAATCGTAAGTTAAATATGTCAATTCATTAAATTATTTTAATTTTTCAGTTAAAATTTAAGTAAGTGTTTTGGTTTTATATAACGGCGAGGGGCCGCACATAGTGTGCCACTAAGAGGGATAGACATAGTCACTTACTACTAAGAAGATATTTGTGTGTGTGGCACTTAGACTTAGCATCTAACACACACACACACACAAAAAATAGTGGCACAGTGATAAGAACGGACGATTATCGTTCCTTTTCACTTCCACTAGTAAAAAGTTTCATAAGACCATCCCTTTCGTTCTTGCTATTATTATTACGTTGTCAAATCCATATCCATATTCTAAATCCATGTATAACGGTGACCAAGAGGAACAAACCTATCAAGTTTTTTTTTTATTTTAATACGCGTAGGTAAGCGACGGAATAATGTTATACTGCCATATATGAATTTATACTTAAAAATAAATTCTTACTTGTAACTATTACATTCAATTAATACTTTTATGTTTTCACTTTCCTCTCATTCGTAATGAAAAGTAGAGTGTTTAACTCGGGTGAAAGGCACCCATTTCCGACTCGCACTATTGGCGCTCTCACTTCGTTCGAGCGCTAAACTACCTCGTCGGGAATGGGTGCCTTTCCACCCTCGGTTAACAATCTACTATTACCTTAATACGTATAAATCAGTAGATACTTATTGAATTACCTAGGTAGTAGGTAAGTACTAGTATTATCTACGAGTATGATATGATGGCTAGTGCGGATAGAACTTTTCTAATTTAGCCAGATCAAATTTGATGTATTAACGAGTTGCGAAACTGTACCAGTAAGTTAAATAATGAATAATTTTCCCGTAAATCGTACCCGTAAATTGACATCATAAGGGCGATTGTGCACCACAATAAATTTTACTGTCCGGCAGACCGAGTTTTCATGGTCCGATATGGCGTGGAAAAAACGCATGATTGGCTTGTGCACTTATCCGTCTTTTTACTCGGAGGTGCTTACTTTTAGTGTCCGGTAGTCCGGTTTTTTATGGTTCAATTTTGTAATATCGGACTATCGGGGACGGTAAAAGTCAGTGCAATTCCAGACGCAGTGCACAAGCATTAACACGTTTTTCATAGCTGTCATCTCGCATCGAAAATAGTACATTACTATAGAGGACGGGAAACGAAGGGTTTCAGGCCAAGTAGATATATCTGGCCGAAGGAACTGAGGCCAGATAGGAATACGCGGCCTGTAACCCTGTTTCTCGCCGAGATTTGTATAGTGCTTTTCTCAAACTTGCCATGAAATAAAACGAACTGATTACGCCGAACCATACTATTTGATTTGTAAATAAACCAATAGTACAGTATCGTACAACATTAAAAAAAAACATTCGCGCCTAACTTTTTTATTTAAATCTGTTTGAGGTATCCTTTTACCTGGTGGTATAGACATTAGTTCTTAGGTTATTTTTTTTTTCTGTGGCTGAATGTCAAGACAAAGTGTCACAATTTGACGTTTCAAAACAAAAGACAGTTTGTTTGCAGTCCTAGGTGTGAAATAAATACATGAAATCTCTTTACATATCATCTTAGCATATGCCACCGGACACATAGTATTTCCGGGTTTAATTTAAGGTAAGTAACATCAACATTCCGTAGCAAGTTTGAGAAAAATACAGTCCGGAATGCGGAAAAGTGAAATGTCGGACGGTAAAATTACGGATAGTGCACAAGCTACTATATACATTTAATGGCGTGGCACATCGGCCGTAAAAAACCGGACTACCGGACGGTAAAAGTCAGTGTAGTGCACAAACGCCCTTACACAACAAAAACTAGCCGAGTAAAACCGGGAATCCTTTGTGATGATACTTAAGTAACTTTAATTAGGTTCTTACTAAATGAAACCTAACAAAAACGTACTTAATTACTTATTAATCGTAGCTATGAATACGAACGTACATGTAAAAGAGGAGGGTAGGTAAGTACCTTATCTTTCGACCTCACGTTGACGTCACGCTTCTACTAATCATTTTCGCTACAAAGTGCTAAACCTTCTACGCTCCGACTACGGTGTAGCGCTAGCGTTACGATTAGAGAGCGGATTTCAGGTAGCGATTTAAAGATTAAGGGCTGATTTTTCAATCCTCAGTTAAAAAGTATCCGTCAGTTAAAAGTATTACCATCCTTATCGCTGGTCATCAGTCAAAAAGAATAGAGCTAACATTTATTTGACAGTTACTGTGATTGAAAAATCAGTACTAAAATGGATATGTCTGTCATAAATTTATTATTATTTCTACACTCAAAAAATGTAATGGGGCTATGGCCTCAATCCATTTTTTATCAATAAAATATTAAAAAAATGACTAAACATTTATTTATTTATAACCATCATAGATTTGCCTAATATTCACAAAAGCATCGATAAATAGTTTTACTTTTATGATCCCAATACATTTTTTGTGCGTAGAAATAATAATATAATTTATGACAGTCATACCTATCCATATTAATCTTTAAATCGCTACCTGAAATCCGCTCTCTAGCACGACTGTTACGAGCGTAGGTTATCGATGACCGTTTTACGATGTGTCCACTGAAGCTTCAATAGTATTAACTAAAATGGTTTTGTATCCTTTCAATTTGTCTTGTGACAGAGATACACAAATCAAGAGCAAATACAAGACGATCAAAACATAATCTATAGTCCGTTTATTTACGATTCATCATCATCATCATCATCATCACCCTATGATAGTCCACTGCTGGACGTAGGCCTCTCCTATTAACTATGCGTATAGACGCATTAGGAGGTAAATGCCCATAATCGCCACGCTGGGCAAGCGGATTGGCGATCGCAGTAATGTGTCCACTATGATGACGCTGCTGCCCATCAACAATCTTTTATTAAATAATGGTAAGTGACACTTCAATCCCTTAGTCGACTCTTACGACACCCGCAGGAAGAGTTGGGGTGGTGACAAATGTAGTTATTCTTACTGCCGTCACCAGCACACGGCTAAGGAATTTGGTACGATTAGGAATTTGGTAAATAAAAAACAAGTCGTCGACATCCTTTCTTCTTAGGACAAATATTACTTATCAGCTTATAATATATTAGTTTTTACGCTACGCTCAAGACACATAAAGATGGGTTACTTTCTATAGATGTCGACCCTTTTTTGTGGCTGTTGAGCGTACTTGAGTATAATATGTGTAAATAGAACTATGTACTTCAATAACAAAACAAGGCACGAAAACATTGTAATATTTCGTTTAATTACGAACACGTGGATGACAAAAGACGAAAAAATATCGTAATACGATTGACAATGTTAATAATAATAGACCTAAAAACCGAGCTGCATAGTTCTGAATGTCGTCTTCTTTAGTTTTTTTTAATTATGCAACATTCCCTGAACTGGATTAAGAAAACTGATTGTAAGTATTATTTAAATAACACTTTTATAATTTTAGTAACGAAAACACACATTTGACATTGAGACATAAAATTACGTAAATAACCGATCTTGTGCTTCCTGTTCTCTCTAATGCTAAAAACATGTCGGGCCATGCTCAGTGCAGGGTTCCGTAGTAGCTAGTTATTCAAATACGGCTGAGCCGATTATGTATTAATCATGTATGTATGTATGTAAATTCTTTATTGTACACAAAATACAGGCAAAAATACAAATTTTTACAAAGAATTTGACAGGTACAAAGGCGAACTTATCCCTGTAAGGGATCTCTTCCAGTTAACCTTTGAGCAAAGGAGTCGTCTATATGAAGCAAAAGATAGGCAAACATACCGTGTACAGTGGAGAATATATTTGAGTAATACCAAAAACTTAACTGTTATTATACCAACTAACATAAACTCATACATCCAATACACATATAATTAAAATATTAAATACATATACGTACATATACTACACATCAATAAATACTGGGTTATTTTTTCATCAGTACAAATACTCTAGGGGGTGTATAAGTAAGTCATAAATGAACAACTTTTACTATGGGGCCGAACCTGAAATCGCGAAAAAAAAATCAGCTGTTCCATAGAAATTGTCGACTCATGGTCGTCTGAAATGTATGAAACAGCTGATTTTTTTTTCGCGATTTCAGGTTCGGCCCCATAGTAAAAGTTGTTCATTTTGACTTACTTATACACCCCCTAGAGTATTTGTACTGGTGAAAAAATAACCTTGTATAATACTCAACCAATTCACAAAATGTCGGAGAGCCACAATTTTTTCAGACTGTTTTTGAGTGACGCCACAGACTGGGACTGTCTGAGGGACAATGGAAGCCCATTCCACAATTTCACAGCACGCACCAAAAAAGATCTAGAGTAAGTACGCGACTTATTACACGGCAAAGCAAGAGTTAGGTTAGCACTCGAACGCAAGCGGTGATTACTACCGTCAGCTAAATAAACAAATCCTTCGGAAAGGTAAGGGGGCGAAGAAGGATTGAAAAGGATGTTAAAAAGTAAGGACAGGATATGCACGTCTCTGCGACGACGGATCGGAATCATGTGGTTACATGATACATTTAGACCACAAAATTGATAACGCAATGAAAGTGTTTGTTATGTTAGTGGAGTCGTGTCAGTAGAGAGTCTGATTCTTCGGAAGAGGACGACGAATAAGCAATAAACTAGCAGGGGCGCAATTAAACACAAATAAAAACATGTAGCTTTTATTTTAACAAAGGTAACAACAAGGTGACAGCATGGTCGAAAGGTACCCTCCTCTTTTATAAGTAGGTATAACCATGTAGCTTCGTATTACAAAAAGAAAATCTCTATTTTCGTAACTAGTGCGGAAAAGTAAACTTTGCGCACGCTTCGCAGTACATTTCTTAACTAGTGCGGTAAAACTTTTTTTCGGCGAGGGTGAATGTTGGAGCCCGAGTGGAACGAGGGCGACTCTCTCTCCCGAGTTAAAAAAAAGTTTTTGCACGTGTAAGGGACGAGTTTTTTTCATAACAAGTGCGTCAAAAAGAGAAATTACCGCGCGCAAAGCGTACGCAAAGTTCGTTTTTGCGCACTTGATAGGAAAAAAGTCGTTCGATACCTACACGTGTAAAAACTTTTTTGCACTTACATCGAAATGTACTTTTTATTCTATCACTGTCCGCGTGATTAATTGTAAACCTGTACCTGATTACAAACTTTTAGTACTAACGTAAAGGCGACTGAGCTATACTGCGGACAGAGAGACTGACGGACAGACGGATATGGCGATTCTGTAATAGGGTTCCTAGTTTACTACGGAACCCTAAAAACGAACTATAAAGCGAACGATTTGAACGGCGGAATAGCGGCATAACGGCAATTATCAAACGGCATTTATCAGGAATGTTTATGAGATGTCCTCTGATAATTATTACAACAATGCATCTTGACAAATTCCATACAATACGCAAGTTAACATTTCAGATGTAAACTCGCGTATTGCACTGTCAACGGCATTTAAAAAATACCTGAACTGAGTCAACCATTTCAATATTAAATTAGATAAACCGAATGGCCGCGTCCTTGCTGTTATTTTATTTGCACTCTGGCAGCTCCAGTTGTGATTTCCCCTAACGAAATATTTGCAGAAAGCGTCGAATGTAACGATTTCCGGGCGCGGAAATTGAATCTGCTTGCCTTGCTTATGTGCCCCGGACTCCGGAAAAATAAACCATCAATTCATATTCGTCAAGATGAAGTTATGAATATTAAGTTAAATTTATGGGGAAAACCGCTTACTAGAGTTTTGACCAAAATATTGAGCAATTTTTGAGATGTAGGTACATTTCTACACCATTACTTACTGCAAAATATAAATAATATATACCTATAAGGATACAAAGTACAAATATACCTACAAGGGTAAAATCTAAAAAAAGGTAAAGACAATTCCGTAATCATACACTTTTAGAACACGATCTTGGTGTGAATCACATCACATTATGAACTTAAAATCTTAAACCTTGAGTTCACATACATTTTTAGTTTAAATTATTGATATTTATTAGTGTAAACGTGTAAATATATCTGCCAACCTGCTTCACGATTTGTAAAAGGCATCCATAGATGTGAGTCATATTTGTTTTTTTTTTTTTAGATTCTACTGACGATTAAAGGAATTGAAAACTCTAGTTGATTTATAAAAATCCTGTTAACCTAAATAAATCTTTGTTTCATATTAAAGTTCATCATCATCACTACATAGTATAAAACAAAGAAAAACAGTGAAAAACTTTATAAGCGACGTCGCGTGCATGAACTTCAAATGAGCTGAACGCTGAACGCAAAAGCCGGACAGGCCGGATACGTATCAATCTGACCGGACGAGACCATAAAAAGTAGGTACCCGCCACCAGCCGGACACTCAGCAACGTGAATCACGGCTTGCGAACGTTTACAACTGCGGGTTACGTATTGCTACCCGCCTTTTTAAAGAAAACGTTTTATCTTTTTTTTATTGCATTTTCTCGGTCATGTTTTGAGAGTGATAAGAACCGGGGACAGATAGGAATGCGATAAAACTATTCCAAGCTTATATTCCTCTTCGTTACTTGAGACAGAATACCCAGTTTTTAACCATTGACTTCTAAAGTTCTTCAGAAATGGCTTTTTTTATTAAGCATGTACATTTCGAGAAATTAACATCAAATATCGTGAAAATTATGTCTTATTCATCATTAAAATCAGAAAACATACTGATTACTTATAGCACATAATCTCATACAAAAGAGATTTTGCAATCAATGTTAAAATAGAAATAAGCACTTGTCTCAGATTTAATTTTTTTTTATTACAAAAGAATGGTTTTAGACTGTTTCGATTACAATAATATTTTGGAGATCAGATACACAATTTATTTAAATGTTGAGAGGTCGCTCATCTTTGGGTGCCTAATCTTTTTTTTAACATTGCTCTAAAGGGATTGTCTCCTACAGACAGAAATATTGCCTTCTATTTATTTAATCCAAAAGTCATATTTGTTTTACTAACTATTGTAATCATTTGGTGGAACGCGATGTTAATATTCGATTCGAATGTTTAGAAACTTTAGAATTGCATACATTTCTATGTTTCTTTTCATGCTTTTGACCTTAAGTGTACCTATGAAAAACTGTATTTTCTAAACAAAAGGACATAAGGAAAACATCCTTCTTTCAGAATCATTAATTCCACATTTTACAACGGCCATGAAATTCCGGAGAAAGGCCCAATTTACCTCCATTTTATATCAAGCGATAACAGAATTGCCCATTTTATTGCATACGTTCTTTGCCTTTGGGAGCCTCGGGTCCATTTGATTGGTAATTTTCGGCCAAAAGGCAGATTGGAGACCGAAATGCTCAATAATCTTGTGAATCGGTACTCGACCATTGATAGCCTCATAAATTTTGACGTCCCTTTTGGTGATAGAAAGGGGTAACTAGGTACGGCTCCAGAAATATGTTAACGATTTTAATCTCTAGTGCCCCAGACAAGCGTACCTAAATGTATACATATTGTTGCACGTGACCGTACATTGTACTCGTAAAATGTTCAATGAAATACACGACGACGTGCCGTAAAAAAAGTCTACTTAAACTGGGGAAATACAAAATAAGATACTGAGGCTACTGACACAATCAAATTAAGTCAGTCCTAATAATAATAAGCGAAATCTTGATTTTCATAAAGTAAAAGAAAAACGATACTTATCGGCTCGCTAAGTTAGGAAACGTCTATGAATTTGGGTTACAATTTCACTCCTTCTAATTTCATCTCAGTAGGAACAAAAATGGTTGACAGAAATACATTGTAAAATCCCTTTCTTCACGCAGTTCTTTTTCAAGACAATTCCGAGTTAGTTTCCCTTCGGGTTTACTGGACCATTATCGGGGTAATAATGGAACAGTGAGCGAAGTAGGTTAGTGGCGTCCCGCGAGAGTTGTGACATCACATCACGGAGTATTGTGCGAGGCTGAATCGACATTATATTTTAAAGACAAACGGGTCTTAATCGCGTAAACTTACGTTTAATTATATCCTGACGTTTCGGGCATGACGTTACACCCGTGGTCGCAGGCAGACTCACCACGGGTGTAACGTCATGCCCGAAACGTCAGGATATAATTAAACGTAAGTTTACGCGATTAACCCCTCGTATGCGGCCTGTCAAATTAGGTTACTGAAAAAGTGACCTTGACACTTAAAACAATAAATTGAAATTCCCACGCACGGATCCGTGCCTAAGCATACGAGGGGTTAAGACCCGTTTGTCTTTAAAATATGAGTGATACTGATAATCGTGAAAGTTTAAATCAATGAATCGACATTAATTTAATATTTTTTATTTATTTAATTTATATTTATTAATTTATTATTTGGCTCTGTATTTCTATTTAAGACGCATACAGTGTTATTGCATAGCTGTTGGGATTCCTTAATAAATAAAATAAAATAATAGTATTTTATGCAACAGTTGTTTAAGAGAGGTCAAAAAAGGCGAGTGGCGTAAGTAACAATTTGAGGCGAAGCCGAAAATTGTTAATAAAGACGCCACGAGTATTTTTTGACTCGGTTAAACAACGTTGCATACATTACTTTTTCTACGACTAAGGATTATATTAATCACAAATAAAACACAGTTTGTTATATGAAAATATTCTTTAATTATTATACATTTAATTCATTTATGGAAATATATTGGAAGGAAGAATCATGTACTTTTTGCAGATAGGGTAATATTTCCCTGTTATTGTAAAAGTGCGATCAATCCGGTTCTTGGTGTTCATTATATGAACCACTAGCGTTTCCTGGTAACCGTTATAATGGCGGGACCAGATCCTGAATTCGATCGATTCATATTGCATTATTTAGTACTGAATTTGTACTATTTGGTACCTGTTGTAAAAAAAATTGTACCTCTTCTATTTCAAAGTTGTATTCAATCAGTCTGGTCCCGCCATTATAACGTTATAATGGCGGAACCAGTCCTGAATTCTGTCCATATTCTGTCGATTCATATTGCATTATTTAGTACCGAATTTGTACAGGTCCTGAATTCGATCGATTCATATTGCATTATTTAGTACTGAATTTGTACTATTTGGTACCTGTTGTAAAAAAAATTGTACCTCTTCCATTTCAAAATTATACTTCAAATAGTCTGGTCCCGCCATTATAACGTTATAATGGCGGAACCAGGTCCCGAATTCTGTCCATATTTTGTCGATTCATATTGCATTATTTAGTACCGAATTTGTACTATTTGGTACCTTTTGTAAAAAAAATTGTACCTCTTCCATTTCGAAATTATATTTGAAATAGTCTGGTTCCGCCAGACCATTTGAACCATACTTTTTTTTAATAATTTTGAAATGGAAGAGGTACTAATTTTTTTACAAGAGGTACCAAATAGTACAAATTTGGTACTAAATAATGCAATATGAATCATCAGAATATGGACAGAATTCAGGACCTGGTTCCGCCATTATAACGTTATAATGGCGGGACCAGACTATTTGATGTATAATTTTGAAATGGAAGAGGTACAATTTTTTTTACAACAGGTACCAAATAGTACAAATTCAGTACTAAATAATGCAATGTGAATCGATCGAATTCAGGACCTGGTTTCGCCATTATAACGTTATAATGGCGGGACCAGACTGTTTGAAGTATAATTTTGAAACGGAGGAGGTACTAATTTTTTTACAAGAGGTACCAAATAGTACAAATTCGGTACTAAATAATGCAATATGAATCGACAGAATATGGACAGAATTCAGGACTGGTTCCGCCATTATAACGTTATAATGGCGGGACCAGACTGATTGAATATAACTTTGAAATAGAAGAGGTACAAATTTTTTTACAACAGGTACCAAATAGTACAAATTCAGTACTAAATAATGCAATATAAATCAATCGAATTCAGGACGTGGTCCCGCCATTATAACGGTTACGTTTCCTGGGCATCAATAATATTGATATTTTTTAAATCGTGTAACTCTTGCCGGCGACAAGCCCCATTATTCCAAAAAATACAGCCACCTGTAACAAGAAATAGGATGCAATGTAATTAAATACAATATTTGCATACACAGAATACGTAAATAACATAATTAACCGAATATACTAGTGCATTAATAAAACAACAAATATGTAACTATATATTTACCTTGTCGAACAGATGATACCGATCAGGTGCTTGCTCAATGAATTTTTTTAATTCATCGGGTAAAAAAGTTTTCGCTTTTTTCGCCTTAAAACCTTCTGACTTTCTTTTCAATAAAGCCAGCAACTTGGCGTATTTAGATATGTCTGTCTGGTGGTATATGTTGAAAGTTGCCTTGAGTTTTGAATATTCAACCCAAAGTGAAGACGGTTTGAATAATTCTATGAGGCTTTTAAAATATGCCAATAGGACATTCTCTGAGAATGACGAACTCTGGTGTTCGATTCGCCGCGCCATGAATTTCTTGTACGAGTGATCGTAAAGATGCCGCGATTTTGTAGGCAACAAATTCTCAGTAACTGATTGTGCCGCCGTCGATATCTCTTCCGGTGTCCGAACCAAGTCCTCATCACAATCCATCTTATCTTATTATTATTCAATTTATTTTCTTCACTTCACAGTCCAAAAAAAGATGAAAAAAGAATTTTAAACAAATTTAAAGATTGCCGCACAAACTGAAAATAATAGTGAAAAAACAAATGATGGAATGCAATAGACACGGTAACGTTTTTTTTTAACTGTCAGTTACTGCCTGCCAGTGACGATTCTAAAACACTTGCGTTTTTTTCCTTACGTTGGTAGCAATTATTTTAGATACGTTATTATTTCAGACAATATGAATCCAGTTGTTTGTTAAGTTGTCAGGTTTGCGATTTGTTGTAAATTGAGTAGGTATCTCTGCTAGCAGTTGCATTTTAGCGACTTTATAAGCCTAGGGTGTTTTTGAAGAATAGAGTATATAGACTTTTCTGAAATTGCGTAAGTCCTGCTTTTATATTTGTTGGCGGGACTATATAAATGACAGATAAAAGTGCCGGAGTAGAAAAAATAAATAAATATTATCTAAGAAAGACATCGAAATTCCATACCTAATAGAATGTGAATATTGTAGTTTTTAAAATAAATATGAAAATATCATCGCAAAAAAAAGAATGTGACACTATTATGTATAACTAAATATAACAAATAATTAAAAGTTATGCCACGGGAAACACTGTTTTTTTCCATCCCTTCCGCACTTTATCAAGAATTGGTTTATAAAATGATTCAGGAATTCTAATATAATACTAGCTATTGTTAAAGAACACTAGGATTTACAGAAAGACGGATAAACTGATAGTCAGACAGGCGAACTAGTATAGCGAAACAATTATAATGGTTCCTTTTAGGATATGTTTGACTACAGAATACTAAACATGTCTATTCTTCGTAAGTAGGTATGTCACAAATCATTTATATATTTTCAAAGATAAACGTGTTACGATAGTTATAAATATTTGCTTCAATCTTATATTTCTTCATTGTTTGCCTTTTATGCTTAGTTGGTATTGTTGCTATGGACTCTGCCTATGAAGCTGGAGGTTCCGTTCGGGTTCAGGCAGGAGAAACGTACAGCAGTAGGCTTAGCACATGTTTGGTGCGACAGTATGTCGCCGCGAGATAGATCTCCGATCCTTTACTAGCTATATTAACAAAAGAGGGCCAGATACTGTCGCGCTAATCATGTGCTAAGCATACAGCCCACAGCCCTACAAATTTCGAGGATTTGTCTCTGACACTCTAATGACGCCCCTTCGTTAGAGTGACAGATAAATCCTCGAAATTAACGAATTCCGAAATTCGCAGTAGAAGTCATGGCCTATATACCTACTACCGCGAAAATCGAAATTCGTAAATTTCGAGGGCTTTTCTCTGTCACTCCAACGAAGGTGTCATTAGAGTGAGAGAGACAAATACTTGAAATTTAGAAGTTTGCGGTAGGGCCACTTGGTTACGAATTGAAGCATCGTCACAGGGAAGAACGCTGTACTATCACCCTCGGCTGCCACTATATTATTAAGAGATAACGTCCCTATGTGTAGTAACGACTTTAATTTTGAACATATTCAAATCTCAGATGTAATAAAGGCATTTAAATCCATCAATGTCAAAAAAACTTCTGACCTCTGGGGAGTCTCTGTTCATGTCGTCAAATCCCTTATTGAAATCGTAGCACCAGAATTGGTAGTAATATTTAATCAATGTGTTGATTGTGGTGAGTTTCCTGATCTTATGAAACATAGTAAAGTAACTCCTTTATTCAAATCCGGTAGCACTTCTGACCCCACTAATTTTAGACCTATATCTGTGCTACCAACGTTCAGCAAAATCTTTGAAAAAATAGTTTTATCGCAATTAATTAAGCACTTTAACGTAAACAATTTAATGCATAACAAGCAATTTGGTTTTACTCGGGGGCGCTCAACATCCGACGCTGGTGTCGAATTAATTAAACAAATATTTGATGCCTGGGAGGAATCACGAGATGCTTTAGGTATCTTCTGTGATTTGTCCAAGGCCTTCGACTGCGTTTGTCATGAAACATTGATCAGGAAGCTAGACCATTATGGAGTTAAAGGATCAGCGTTAAATTTACTGGAATCTTATTTACGCGGTAGAATACAAAGGGTTGATGTGAATGGACAGCGATCGCCGGGGTCATTGGTCTCCACGGGTGTACCACAGGGATCTATATTGGGGCCTTTCCTTTTCCTTATCTACATAAATGACTTGCCACATCTCATAGAGACCCACCATGACATAGTATTGTTTGCTGACGACACCTCACTTATTTTTAAAGTCAAACGACAGCAACAAGCTTGGAATGATGTAAACAATGCTATTTCGAAAGTAGTAAACTGGTTTAATATGAATAACTTAATGTTGAATGAGAAAAAAACTAAATGTATTAAATTTGTTACAAGTAACGTAAAACATCAACAGGCTAGTATATTTGTGAAAGGTGAGGAATTGGAAATAGTTGAAAGTACAGTCTTTCTTGGTATAACACTAGACTCTAAGCTTCAGTGGGGTCCTCACATATCTAATCTCTCGAATAAACTGAGTTCTGCAGCTTTTGCAGTGAGCAAGATCCGTCAATTAACTGACGTCGATACAGCTCGGTTAGTATATTTTAGTTATTTTCATAGCATTATGTCGTATGGCATTTTATTATGGGGCAGTGCTGCCAATTCAGAGACTAACACTATTTTTGTTCTGCAGAAGAGGGCTATTCGAGCGATATATAAAATGAGCCCTAGAGACTCACTTAGAGATAAGTTTAAGGTTATTAATATAATGACATTGTATTCTCAATACATCTATGAGAATATTATGTATGTACATAAAAATATTATCAATTTTAGGAAAAATTGTGACATACATAATATTAATACTAGAAACAAACATAAGCTCGCAGTACCCGCCACTCGGCTCCATAAAATTAGGAAATCATTCATGGGTAATTGTGTAAGATTTTATAATAAACTTCCAGTAAATGTTACTGAATTTTCAGTCAACAAACTTAAGAATTTTGTAAAGCGTAAACTTATATCTAAAGCTTATTATAGTACACAAGACTACATGAATGATAAAACACCGTGGGAGTAATTTAGGATTTAATTATTAGTTTGTTAAAGTCATGACATTCAATTACGAAAATTTACGCTTGGAGACCTTGTACATCTCCAAACGTGCATTATATAATATTATTATTATTATATACCTATTCGGAGAGAAACCTTACTTCTCTATAAATTATTACTTATAAATGTTGTGACTTTTAGAGACTTTACATCTCTTGTTATTATTATTATATTTCAATTTGTTTAAAATCAATTTTATGTTTTTTTTTAATGCATGTTAGTTGTAAGATGTACCATCATTGTTTGAAAAAATTATTCCCGCCAAGTTTCTTACCGGTTCTTCTTGGGTCAGCGGTGTAGGGTTCGAACCGGAAGTAGTTTTCATATCTAGACGATTCAAAAGAGTTTGTTGCTATTCCAATTTGAATAAAGAATTATTTGACTTTGACTTTGACTATCATACCTTCTAATAAAATACACAAACGGGAATGTATATCCAAATAACGGAATAAGTAATGAAATAATTATCATAACTCAGTAGCCCTAACATGAGCTGCCGCTACGTTATAAACGCGCGTTTACTTTCTATTCATCCCACTGGTACTTATATACGTATTGGCGCGAGCGAGCCGGATAGTAAGTAAACGCTCGTAAATAACGCCGCGGCAGCTCACGGTACAGCTACTGGGTGCTTAGACAAGTTGCCAATCGCTAACGCTTAATCGTCAATCGTAAACGAAAGGCAGCTAACTGTCTTTGTCGCACTAATATGAAATAGTGACAGAGAGGGAAACTACGATACGCTACTAAGCGTTAGCGATTGGCAACTTGGCTAAGCATCCTGGGTCGCGTTTTATAAAGTTACACTTTACAATTTCACTGTTTGCCTCTCTAACGCACGCACATATTGGCTAGAAAGAGAGGCAAACAGCAAAATTGTAAATTGTATCTTTATAAAACGCACACTTCTCGTCACCACGCCCATGATCGTCCATACGTAGAGATAACTGCAATGCCGGTAGAGTATTACACAAAAAGCTAATTATGTATAATATTGTATTTTATTATTTTAACTACATACTTCAAATTACAGTTTTGCCTATAGTACATTAAGTACAAAGAAAGGTAGTCTTTCAATTCAATATACTCTATGGTCTTTCATTACAGTGACAAATGAGAACAGACGGACTTTTTAATTAAACAAGGCGCTAGCCAGTCAGTGGAGCTACCGCGAACACCGAAGTTCGTAAATTTCGGAATTTGTCTCTGTCACTCCAACGAAAGCGTTATTAGTGACAAAAAAACCCTGAAATTTGCGAACTTCGGTATTCACGGTAGCAGGCCAGGCTTCATTACGAGAACAAGTTACAGTCCTGAGTCCACGAAGGATAATGAGATAAAGACCAAAATGTCATGTTCATGTATTGTTTTTGAAAAAAATATTACACCGTCATCTTCAGGTGCTACGGTATTATCAAACCGCGATTAGAATGGGATTCGAAAGTACTGTTGACACAACAGTGTATAAGTCTAAGTCAATCTAGGATATATTCATAATATTTATATTTTACAAAAACTTACAGACAATAGATTAATTTTATCACTCACTACATCTATAAACATTTGTGTCAACAGTACTCTCGAATCGCTTTCTGATTCCGGTTTGATAATAACTATATGCCATACCTAGTATTCACAATAATTGATAACCGATTTAGGGTTCGTTATGGTATGTTGTGGTTGGGATTCTGGTTCACAAGTCCCTCTCCGACAACGTTGTGGAAATATCCAGTATGTCGAACAGGTAGCGTCCCTCTTCATCAAGCTCACCGAGAGGTGAGGGCCCCAAGGTAGTACAAGTGTACACACCGACCTCGGCACATTTCGGATGTTGAGATAGGGGAAATGTTCGATGACATATCGAGGTCCCTCCACTGCACTACTATGAGACATTTCAACGTTATCATGGAAGTACCTACTTTTCAGCGAATCGGTAGTAGGATCCCAATGTTATGGAAGCAGAAATCTTAGGGGGCGAATGCTTGTCAACTTCAGTTGGACATTTTCATGTGTTTTTGTATTATTTATTTATTTTCAACTCGCAATCCTATTTAATCCTAATTTGTTTGACAGTAATAGATAGGTAATCACCTTTTTTAGTACGTTAGAATCCTGTTAGAATCGGGGGTCCTGAAAATCGATACCTATCTGAGGATTCGATAGGTCCTCCCAAATATAGATCCATGGTCAAAATTATAAAAATGATCGCCACATTGTTTTTTTTTTTAATCCTAGAGATCTGTAACTGTATCGGTATTCGATACGTCCGCGTCCCTGAATACGGATCCGAGGTTCATCATCATCATCATCATCTCAGCCACAAGACGTCCAGTGTCCACTGCTGAACATAGGCCTCCCCTCTGGACCTCCACATGTACCGGTTAGATGCGACCTGCATCCAGCGTGTCCCGGCGACCTTCATAAGGTTATTATTAGGAAAATAGTTATTTGTCATACAAAGGTACAAGGTCAGAGCTGTATTTTACCACAGCGGAGGGCCTCAAATGTCGCAAATATGCAACCCTTGCTAGTGGCTATAAATGTTTGAGGCGTTTGGGGTTGAAACGCTGGGACCTTGGGGAACAAAGCGCGTCGGGTATCTATACAAAGATATAGCCTCACGCCTAATAGATGCCACTGGTGACCAGAAGCTGGTCAATATTTCGCTCAGCGAATAAGCATTGCCATACAATATGGCAAAGCGGCTAGCCTTCTGGGCACACTGCCCATTGGCAGCGATTTGGGAGAGATTTTTATTTGTAGTTTCCTTTTATTTAATTTATATTCTTTTTTATGGATAGTTTTTATTCTAATTAATTATAATTAATCTGGAACCTTGTAAAGGTTGCGGGTGTCCAATGGATGCGGACAGCTCACGACCGATCTTTGTGGAACTCTCTGGGGGAGGCCTATGTCCAGCAGTGGACGTCAATTGGCTGATGATGATGATGATGATGAATCTGGAACTACTCATTTATGAGTATTTTACGTTTTGTTATCCGCCAGGTCATTAGTTTACTCACCAGTGATTAAAATTAGATTTGACCTGTATTTTAGTCGTATTAGTATCTATTAGTCGTATCAGAAGATAAACGAGAGATTTACTAGCTAGTGAAAGGAAAATGAATAAATCAATTCAATTGCGACAGATTGGTAGTATAACGTTCCTACTCTATAGTTAATATATGACTAGGTACAGGTATTATCTTGTAACGCCCCGCCAACCCCTCTCTAATAAACCCCTCTTATAAAATACTACTATTAACTACTTAGTCGACTCTCCTGCTTTTTAAGTTTTGGCCTTGATGAGCTGTGATCGTCTAGATTGTTGGTGAACCCTAACATTGTCTAGTAGTAACCTAGAGTCTTTGACAATAACAGAATATGTGGAGCTTGTGGAGATAAAAAATAATGCCTAGACTAAAGAATAAGGAAGTATTGTTACAGCACGTCGCCAACAAGATTGATTTAATTAATTATCATTATAATTTTCCGTTGCTTTTCTCACCATTTACTAATATAAAAGTCACATTTTGTTTAAATAGTATTTGTACGAATGTTCATGTTACTCGTGGGCGGAATCTTGAATAGGTTGCAATTGCAACCTACTTTTATTTTATGTTTAAAATAATACGATAGAAATAATTATAAGAAGCTGTTGTTTATTTTATAAAACATTTAATAATTGGATTTGTTAGTTAAATTAGATAATTTGTAACTTATTTTAATATTTGAGCAGTTTGCTTGATTTCATGTTTAGTGACGGCCAGCGCCACTGGTTTTTAAAAGTTTAGAGATTCAATCACGTGACAGAAAAGATGTAAACAGATTATAACTTTTACGATGAACAGAAAATATTGTAAAAATATAAAAAACAAATTGGAAGACTGAAAATGTGTTTCTCTGGAATTTCCGTGGTGGGGGGCTAAGCCTCCATTACATATCAGAAGTGGTTCTACCTGCGAATTGCTCGAGCCATAATATCAAGAGATGATTTGGATACAATGAAGTGCAGCAACGATGACATCGACGGCAATCAACAATGGCGGGAGTACCGAAAAAGAACGAAAACGAGAGGTGTCATCCTAGACATGGGTGCATTTGCAGCTCGCGCAGTACTTGCAGTGTTGCCAGGTCTCCTGATATTTCAGGAGATCTACTGATTTTAGGCTATGTCTACTGATCTACCGAATTTTCAGCAGATTCTCCTGATTTTTCGTAGTTCACTTCTACGTTAAGATTTTTTCATTGAAAACGGAACGCTGGTGCCGGTGGCACTAGTTTGGAATGGAAATCGGATGCGATATACATTCCAAACTTGATTAGGGTTTTCATTTTGGGTCTCAGCATGACGTGTTATTTTACGGTGTTTGATTTTGGTTTGCATGATGAGTTCTAACAAAAATTAAAAAATCTGCAGGAAAGGGGTCTTGATCCCCGTTCCGGTTCGTTCCTGAAGCAAAGACTGTCCATCGCGATTCAGCGTGGAATCGCTGCGAACGTGATGGCACCTTAGCGTCGGGAACCTATCGGGGCGGTTTGGATGGTAGCTCCTTTTAAGGGGTTTTTTTTCGGTTTAATTTTATTGAAGTTAATATTTTAATATTACTTTTGCTAATTTATTTTTTAAGATTTTGTTTGTAGTTAATATTAATCCTAAGTAGGTAGTTATTGTTTTTTAATATACTTGTTTATCCAGACAGGAAATATTAATTCAGAAAAGTAGGTAATTCACTCATCGTATGAAAATGAGAAAATAAAATCTTCAAAGACAATGTGTCATTCTTCGTATGCACATTGTATTGTAGATTGTTGTCAGATATTTTTTTTTTGTTAATAGGTACAATCTTGATTTTTGTTGCACTTTAATTTGCAATTAATCATACCAATCATTAAATCGAAAAAAAGGTTCATCATTTACTATTTGGTAAGTAGCAGCATGTTAACTAACTCCTTACCACTATGTCTTCTAACTCTTTTGAATTGGTAACATAACATAATAACAAAATATTTATTTTGTACAATAACCTATGATTAACTTAACATATTTATAAACATTGAAAGAAAAAAAACGGATATAGGTAAGGTTTGGTTGAACAAATTATTTGTCTACTGATATTTTTACCAATCTCCTGATTTCTAGGCAAAATTTCTTCCGACGTTTTCAGATTGAATCTGGCAACACTGAGTACTTGTGTCAGGCCTCGCCAGCAGGCGCCGGCCCCGCCGCGCCGGACGCGCGCCGCCCGTGCTGGCGCCGGCCATGCCGAAGCTCGGCGTGGGAACCGCCAACCAAACTCGTGCCGGGACATTCGGATTGTCTACACTCCCGTAAAAGGACTTCTTGCAAATAAAGTAGCGATAATAGGTACGGTATAATTCATATTTGTTTCCTAGGTACTTATCGGTGATTGGAATAAGTATTGCAGATACATATTACAAATTGGTTCTTTGAGATATTCTGAATTTAAATGGCTTTGATATTTGGGCATCCGGTAATAGAATTGTATGAATCTTATTGCAATGCCGTTAAGTAAGACTGTGTTGATTATAATTCACATGTCAAGTTCTAAAAGTAAAGAGTAATTTGAAACCTGAATAAAGTATACGTTAATAGTCTCGGTCTAGGCGAGAATAATAAAATTGTTTTCAGTTTATATTAAGCTTGAATTACAACCAGAACAGATAAACACACTTGCTTTCGGACATATTACTTACCTACTTCACACATAGTAAGCTTCGGGGTCAAATGTATTAATTTATGACAAACATGTGTATTGTAGTACTTCACACACAGTAAGCTTCGGGGTCAAATGTATTAATTTATGACAAACATGTGTATTTTAGTGGGTATACTTGACTATGGCAGATTCATATATTTCACACAAAAACTTTTAAATAGCAGTGCTGAATTGCAACATCAAAAATTTGGAACACAATAATTATGTGTTGGTAGACAGTAAACCTACTCTATATGTAAAAGAAATCAGTTAGTTAATAGCATGCAGGTACTTTAATTATCACATTTAATTTAATATAATACAAATTCATTTCAATCTAATTATCATACAACCATCATATTGAGTTAAAAAGAAAAATCTTTGATTTGTGGATTTATTTCTGAACTGTAAAATTGGGTAGATTAAAGCAAAGGAAAGTAGCCTTGTTTCTAGTCAAAAGTTCCATTAGTATTTGAGTATGAAATAAGTCCATTATTCAAACCTTATATCACTGGGCCTGGAGTGGACATTATTCTACATTTCATTTAGTCCTATTAGGAAACACTATTTTTTTTATAGATCTCTATGATAGTGTGTATAACAACCCTGCAAATTAAATGATACAACTAAAATTATTAGGTACTCATGCATGTAAATTGTGGGACACTTAAGCAAATATGTATCCTCAAACTTACATTGGATTTTAAAAGTTATTGATTTGCTTTGATTGATTACAGATGACATAGGTTGAAATGAAAATTGTATCTACTGTCACTGCTGACATTGTAAATCCAACGAAATTCTTATGTACCAACAAAAAAAAAAGACTTGAGTTCTAAAGAGCAAAATTACTTGACTGTACCTATAACATTTGAAGAGATCCTTCGATTTCTCCAAGATCCCATCATCAGACCCCCAACTTGGTGCCAACGGATCACAAAAAAAAAACAAAAATTGGTTCACAATTCTACATACAATAAGAAAAAAACCTAGTCAAATTAAGAACCTCCTCCTTTTTTTTGGAAGTTGGTTAAAAAGATTAGAATTGATGCTTATTGATTTGTACGGAAATTGTTTTCTACCACATTAAAATTACCTCAACTTTGTTGAAATGAACAAGATTAGGTTCTGATTAGGTTAGGATCAAGGAATCAACATATTTTGATGATTGATGCCTAGTTTTTTTTTTAAGAAGTTTTATGAAGTCAGTCTGTGCGGTATCTGAAGGCGTCTGGCAGTAAGGCACGCTCGTATAGTTCACGTGCCTTCACTTTCCGAACATACTCTACTAACAGAGACAAAACAAAAAAATGGATATGCAAATCAGCATTTCTAATATTTATATGTGTATTCTACACAATAACCTGTTTTTTTTTTACAAAACCTTCACGCGGCTTAGGGAGGTATATTTAGCTAATTTATTGTTTTATCTCTCTACCAAAGACAAATAGACAGATAAGGAAAAACAAGTTATGAAATCAAAAAATTTACATGTATTGAGGATTTGGCGATTTCTTTTTAGTAATTTAATGTAAATGTGTTAAAAGTTATGTCAATTTTAGTACAAAACTCTGCAAAATTTTAAAGATGAAATATAAATACAAAGACCTAAGTACGTTATTTTATCATTTAACAAAGCAAAGATTGATAACGTATATAATCACGTAATGTAAGTTTATGGTAATAACATAAGTAAATACTTTAAGTTGTGAGTGTCGCATTGTATTTTAAGATACCTGAAAATGCTGTGACAGAATTCAGCGACCAAACACTTGCCTTGTTTATTATAGCCCTTGTCACTAGACCAAAGAGTTGAGAACATAGCCATAAAATTAGTATGAGAGTTGATAGTTTATACATGAGTCAGCGTTTTGAAATCTCTGGATACTTATTGAAAATTACAGTAATGCAAGCAAAATGGTTCGGGTAAAATTCTTCAGCAATAAGTATCATGAGGAATGGGTACCTCAACATTTGCGCGTAGTTAATAAAAACAAATAGTTAAACAGGGTATTTATCAACATTTCAAAATATGACTGATGATACAAAAAATGCGGTTTTAAATAATACTTTAAATTCCAAAAGTTGTTATGATTTAATTACATAGGTACTTTATTTTGGTAATCGTATAAGTCCGGAAGAAGTGATTTTTTTTTTCTGTATATTAATTAGATCTGTTTTATAAGGCAATAAAAATGTCATAAATCGGTAATATTACGCTAAATATGCGGCTCAACTATTATACTTTGAACATATTGTACATATTAGTACATATTTCTTTGGTATATGACATCTAATATTTATAATTTATTATACTTTGTTTTACCTATTCACATTCATGCTTAAGGTGTAACATAAACATTCAATGCATAAGCGTGTCTCTGCGCTCACTATGGTCACTAAAAACAAAGATGAGGTCTAGAGCACCATGCCAAACAGGTGAAGAGCTGTAAAATCTAGTGATAGTAGCTAATAAAATTATGCGTTTACCAGCTTGATGACATGTTGATAGCGAGGACAAGAACAAATATTAAAGACTGAAGAGGACAAAATATAAATGTACAAATTAAAGTCATAAAAGCTGTGTGGTGTGGTATATCATAATTATCATGAAAATATCAAGTTAGACAAATGGTCTTTGGAATTGTGGAATTTTCCGTAATTACCTACAGCATGGGTCATTAAATATATTAGACAATCTAAGTACGATACGATTTGAGGTATATCTACAGTCAATGAAAAAACAGAAACTGGTAACTGGAGATATCCGTCGTTTATATGAAACATTAGGATAGGATATAATTATAACAGTTCAAGAAAGATATTGTGCCAAGATTAATAAAGGCATAGGATATTAGAGGCAAAAAAAAGTGTTTACTTATATCAAACTGTTACTTAATTGTTGACATACATTGTAGAATCCTTGTGAGATAAAAACAGGTAGTCTGATATGTAAATAAATAGATATAAATAAAAAGGCTTGTGTGTAGGTACTATGCGACGATATGTTATGTTATGTAGGTACCTAAAGGCACGTGGACCTGTGCTATAAGAGAAGTTAATATAACTACATATAATATAAATGTGATAGTTTCGTATCAAAATCGATACAATAAAATCTACGTGAAGTCAGTCGCGTAACGCCAATAAATTATATCTATTACAGGCTATGCGAAACATATTGGTACACTATCTTTGGGGTTTTTTTTTTAAGAAATGGTGCGACAGGTATATGTCGCTATCTACAAAATATTATGTAATATCTACTAAGGGCTGTGTAAAGCATATCTACGTAAGAACATAATTATTAGCTATGTGGTATGCAAAACGTATTGAAAAACTGCGTTATGCTCGTCGATAAACTGTGTGATATCGATGAGAAAGCTGTGTGCTACTCATCGATAAGCTGTGTGCTACTCAACGAGAAACTGTGTGACATCGATGAGGCAACTGTGTGATGCCCATCGAGAATCTGTGTGATACTCATCGAGAAACTGTGTGATATCGATGAGAAAGCTGTGTGCTACTCATCGACAAGCTGTGTGCTACTCAACGAGAAACTGTGTGACATCGATGAGGCAACTGTGTGATGCCCATCGATGAGGCAACTGTGTGATGCCCATCGAGAATCTGTGTGATGCCCATCGAGAAACTGTGTGATATCGATGAGAAAGCTGTGTGTTACTTATCGATAAGCTGTGTGCTACTCAACGAGAAACTGTGTGATACTCAACGAGAAACTGTGTGACATCGATGAGGCAACTGTGTGATGCCCATCGATGAGGCAACTGTGTGATGCCCATCGAGAATCTGTGTGATACTCGTCGAGAAACTGTGTGATATCGATGAGAAACCTACATATGTGGTATTCATCGATAAGCTGTGTGATACCCATCGAGAAGTAGTGATACTCAACGAGAGATTGATGGGGATGCTGTGTGCAATCCACTGAGAAACTGTGTGATACACAGTGGGATGCCCCTATGTGATGCCCAATAGAAAACTGTGTAATACGCATCAACAAACCGTGTGAATCATTCGATTTATATCTTAATATATGTAGTTTGTGAAATACTACACATCATAAATAGCTATATGAAACATAATCTTAGACCTGTGTAAAATAGAGCAGGCCAGCATAAACAAATAATCTAGGACACAGGCTCTGTAATAATGTTAAGAAATCACTATGATTTATGCAATTTATCAAACTGTATAATCTGCACAAATCGTGGCATTTACATTAACTGTGTGAAAGCTTATCATTTTTAAACGGATTAGTCTGTGTGATATTAAACATAGTAAATGACGAAATATATTTTAGATATGTGTGAAATATATGATCGGATCAGTACCTATTAACATATAATTTCGTAAAGCGAGCAGTGTGGTGTAAAAAATTGCCGGACGTATTGTCACTGAGACGTGGGAAACTATTGATCTAATATACGACTTACAATTACACGCTGTGTACATAAATATTTTTCGTATTTAAAGATGTAGTACTAATAATGATATTTGATATAAAGATAATTTCATTAGGCAATATGGATAGTTGTGATATTTTATTTAAAACAAGTTACTGTGTTGGTATTATTTGATTTCAGGATAATGGTGACTGGTGCCAAGAAATCTAACGCTGGAGATGTCTGCTGTAAATATCATGGGCAACCGAGAGCATACAAAAATACCGACTACAAGATGCAATCGAAACATTGATGATTCGAGAAATTTCAAGACTGACACGACGCCGACGTTCAGCAATGAAGATAGCGATTGTGGAAGGAGGACGAGAACACGTTGATGCGCGAAGTTGGATCGCCGCGGAGCGGTCGATGATGCAGGATGGCCGAGTGTTACAGCACGTCGCCAACAAGATTGATTTAATTAATTATCATTATAATTTTCCGTTGGTTTTCTCACCATTTACTAATATAAAAGTCACATTTTGTTTAAATAGTATTTGTACGAATGTTCATGTTACTCGTGGGCGGAATCTTGAATAGGTTGCAATTGCAACCTACTTTTATTTTATGTTTAAAATAATACGATAGAAATAATTATAAGAAGCTGTTGTTTATTTTATAAAACATTTAATAATTGGATTTGTTAGTTAAATTAGATAATTTGTAACTTATTTTAATATTTGAGCAGTTTGCTTGATTTCATGTTTAGTGACGGCCAGCGCCACTGGTTTTTAAAAGTTTAGAGATTCAATCACGTGACAGAAAAGATGTAAACAGATTATAACTTTTACGATGAACAGAAAATATTGTAAAAATATAAAAAACAAATTGGAAGACTGAAAATGTGTTTCTCTGGAATTTCCGTGGTGGGGGGCTAAGCCCCCATTACAGTATATTCGCAAATTAAAAGAAGATTAATAATAATTCAAACAGTCACATTATGATAAACATTTTGGATGGCTTAGCAAAACATAATTAATCAAATAGGAAAACAATTAGTAACTTAAAGTATAAAGGACTATGCGTCAAAATGGACCAAAAACCAACAGAGCTGGGAGTAGTGTCATTAAAAAGGTCTCCTTACGTACTTTATTTCATTGTATAGGTGCAAAGTTCAAATCCATTGGATACTTTTATATGAGTAAGGCGTTCTGCGGGTACTCCTTAAGTAAATTACCGTCGTCCACACACCAATCATCATAGTATTTACTCTAATGAAAATACAAATATCTACGTTTTGCAATGGAATTGAACATGGCACCCATAGAATGAAATGAAATAAATGTAAATAGCTATTTAATGACACCACTTTCAGCTATGTTGGTTTTTGGTCCACTCTCCATACAAATCTGCCCATGGTCCTTTATAATGTAATTCACTAATATTATAGAAGCACCACCTGCGGAGAGAGATAGGCAAACATGAGAATTTAAAATTTAAATATTTAGTATAAGTATATGGTTAAAAAAAAAACAATAAATAATTATTGTTTTTTTTCCTAATCCACTACCAGCTATTTCTTGTCGCGGCTAACTTGTGATAATCCATTCCTTTGATTTTCTGCCAGAGTTGCAAAGGAATTTAAATATAATTATACAACAATTGTACTCTTAAGTACCGAATTAATATAATAAAATAGAACAATGGAAGATTTTCCATATCCCTAGTCTACGTTCATATGAATTCTTAAAAGAACTCGCGTCTAGATGTACATGTGATAGTGTTACTTCATCATGTACGAACTATCATCAAGCAGGATGTGGTCTGCGACCCTAGGCTAACCTAACAGACGCTACCAGCATTTCGGAAAGCCTATTCCAAGCGAGAAGAAATGCCAAGAAACTTGCTTGTACTGAGATTTCAGCTCAACTACCTTCAACAGTCATTATTTATATAGAGTAGAAGGAGTACTGTAACGGCCTTAGCCTTTCCATTACTACCAATGTCATTTAGAATTCCAGATTTTAAAACCCATATGCATAAGAAAGTACCACATTCATAGTATAGTGTTACTAAACTTCTGATCTTATGTTACATTCGATCAGTGCTAGATCCAATCGGTTTTCCAAATAATTCACCAGATCCTGTAATGGATTACAGATTATTTATATTTTAGCATTTATTGTATTCAGTAAGTTGAACTCAAATTAGATTTAAAAAGTTGATATGCTAATTTTAAAGCATAGGTAATCCATATTTGTATATTTAAATACAAAGAGCCCTCACTTAGGGTAAACTTTAGATAAGTATGTAAGTATACATACATATTTGGTCTAGATTACTAATAAGTAACATAGGTTTTATTGTATAATATGAAAGCAAAGACTAAATTACTTCATAGCCTCTTTTGTGCTGTAAATAGTAATTTATTTTATACTATATCAATATGTATGAAGGTTTAGATTTGGATACAAATATATATTATAAATGCAGTAGGTAGTCTTGAGTATATTAAATATTTGATTATTATACTGTGCCTATATATGAATAGTATTTATAAAGATGGAAAAGATATTAATGGTATTTCAAATACATATTACAATGGTTTTCATGTGTTCAACCTAGATTACTAGATTAGGTAATTGGAGCTTTATTTCCAAAACAAAGCAGCTGCTCTGAAAATTATTCATGCACACAAAAGAGGTAACACAAGAGTATTAATGAAATCCCATAAGAATGATGATATATCTTCTATATTGCAGGTTCAGGTTACTGAGATCATAATTCCTTGATGGAAAAGCAGCACACTGCTCTGTGCACTATGCGCACTACAGACAGACATTTCTCACAGAATAATGATTGAAATTTCGTAGCACCAGGATATCTCTCAACATTAATCTCTACTTGTTAGTAGATCTCCGATCAATATACTATCAATATGCAACCCTTTGACGGGCGAAAGAACGGGAGTTGGGTCCAAAGGCCTATAGTCAAGATCTCGCTACGACAAACAAAAATAAACACTTACCAGTTACTTCGAACTCACTTTCTAATCAAATTCTTTGTCATCTGACTTAACTTTAATACACTAAAACTTTCCTACAACTTTGTCAAATATTAATATAACAGTTCCTGAAATCGCATTGGCCATTTCGTTATCACCGTTCGGTTTCCACAGCCGACGCTTTACATAGAGGAGGGTTAGTAAATACACAAAACAAATGTGATCTCGAATGCAAATTCAATCTACTTTAGGTGTTGTTAGTAACCCAAATATCTCCTAGGTTATTCCTTTTCATTGTTTTATATTTTTGCAAGGTAAGTTAACCGGAAGAACCGGGTGAATTTAAATATCGAATTCAATAATTAACTCCAAGACTAGGTGTATTTTTTATGTAGGTAATTACTGTAAAGTTAACACTCGATAAGATAATAATCAAAATCTCACCAAACCGTTGGTACTTGCAAACTTACTACACATTTTCGTCTACCACGTGACCACCTTCCAGAGCGACCGTGCCTTCTGAATCTCAGCCAGAAAATCCCCCTTTTTGCAAAAAATGGCGTCTATTTATAGGGTTTTCGAACTGCCTAAAATGAATCACTAAAATTCCCGAACCAAGTAAAACGTTGCTACTATTTAATATCGACCTTATTTTCTACAGCTTTAAGTTTATCTTATCTTGACTCTAGGTTCGACTTAGAATCTGTTTCTCTCTATATGATCTTTCGGCCATGTTTTTTTCTATGAATTGCACACACCACTTGCTCCGTCCTTTTTAGATTTTAATAATTTCGTACTGATGTTTGATCAACGGATTATATTTCGAATATACTTTCTACTTCGAATTTTTATTTTATTTTATATTACGAGTCCGACTAGACCCACTATCGCGTATTTCAATTGCCGGATTGAACGGAAATGAATTCAATGGAGTACTTAGTTGACTATTTACGAACGTATAATATCTTAATATTCCCCAATTGCGTTGGTTTACTATGGATACATATATAAAAATTATAAATATAATTATGGAATATATGTAGCAGTTCAAACGGGCTGTTACATCATACGCAGCTTCAGTTGTCCCTTTCTTTCCGTGTCTTAGTTCTAGGCCCTGCGAAATGTCTCCATTAATTAAAATATGGATGAAATCTGGACTGTTACTGTTGGAATATTAGCAATTTAATAACGTACAAAATAATACTATGTAGTATGTAGTATTGAAACAACCAATTTATTAAAAATGCTCAATATAATAATATTCGCTACACAATACTTGTATTACAATACATAATCAATCAGTATGATCAATACAAAAGTAAATAAAATAATGGCTATGAAAGGGTTAAATATTCACCTACACTACTTCTAATTCTAACACAAATTGCAACTATTTAGTTTTCTATAAACTGTTACTAGTAGTATGCCATTCCTTGTGCCTCGTAGATCTTTACGTCATCCTTTTTCATTTCCAAGTCCGGTCTGTAAATAAGATATATTGTATTAGGGGAATGCTCTTAGTTTAAAGTCTACACTTACAAAAATATTACAGGTATTACTTACAACGCAAGTTGTACCGTAGGTTGTTGCACTGAAACAAATTTCAAATATTATTATACCACCATAGTAACAACTAGTTTTAGTTTCTAGAAACAGATGTGCTATAAGTATAGCTATAGAAAATAAGCTAAGCGCATGATTGATGCAACAGTAAGTCGCAGCCAGATAGATTATATTATTAATTAGAAGTTAATGGTTTTGTTAAACAAATCAAAAAAGATTATGAAATACTTTTATTTGTGTTTATTAAGTACGTGTGACACTACTATACAAACAATATTTTGGAAATTCATTCAAGTTTCAGAAATAGTTGTACCTAACTGAAATCGAATTGGAGATCAAAAATGTAAACAAATGGGATACCACCACAAAAAAATAATCGCGAGAGGTGGGTAATCTAAAATCATTGAAATACTTTTTAAAAATGCGCATTTACAGTCACTGACGGTACGTATAGTTTTTAAATATTTTACTAATTTTTAATATCATACTTTTTTTATGATATATTTCTGTAGTTTTAATAAAACGTAGGGTGTTTAATTTATACTACTGGCAATGATAAGAAGTTTTAAACATTTGGTTCGCAGTTATAACAATGTACTGAAAAAAATCAAAACAAGATGGTGCTCCAAATGACTCTTTTATGAATTCATAAAAACTCCTAAAATTTAGCTTTACAAACTACATGAATACAGATTTTAGTATTTTTACCTACAAATCAATCATTTTAATTTTATAATAGAAATGGATTCCATTGTAACTATAGATGAAGGCTGGAATTCATTCCCCGACTATTCTAAAGATTAAAGTAACACGACATTGGTTTTCAAACATTGATTATGTTGATTATTTACGTCATTCTAGCAAATTTTCTAGGTATTATTTTTGTAATCAGGAACCGCGGAGACTCAGCCGTATGATTTTTATAGTCATGTCCAAAAATATGTTAATGATTGTGATACTTGTATATCGAACATACTTTAACTTTCGCGTATCTACACCTAAACATCAAGCATTGTCTTAGGTTTAGTACCTGTAACGAAAGTTGGTAAGTGTGCAAATAAATAAAATAAAATAAATAACCCATCTCAGTTAATTTATAGTTGTTAAAAAAGAAAAAGTTTTATACCCCTGGAATGTCACTTTAACATTGACTTTATAATGTCATGTCATTGTCATAGATTGTTTACATTTTTGATCTCGAATTCCATTTCAGAGCTTAGTATAGTTGCTGATTTCTAAGAATGAACTTTTGACAGTTAAAGATTAGTCCTTATTAATATGAGGGTAAGACTCACCATTTTTCCGATACTCTCAACGTCCTATATATAAGGCTTATTTCTAAAATGTCAAAAGTTCATTCTTATAATTCTTAGATATCGGCAACTATAAGTACCTACTCCTCGGACGTTTGGTTTACAATTTTTTTTTCTTTGACATATGACATCTAATGCTAATAATAAATTTTAAAATTATTTACAAACGTCATTCGTAACGACGAGAGCGTTTCGACTCTACATATCATATGATTTGATCCCCACATGGCGACCCTGTCAGCATGAACACTCACCCATAGTAGCCTGCTGTTGTATCATCCCCGTGACGTCAGCGAAGTATAACTGGTGGGTATTCTGTAGTTCTGTGGCCGGGTCTATGTAAGTAGCCTGCACGATCGCGGCTGGTTGGGCCACGATGGGTTCGGGCCGCCAATGGGCCATGTCGTCGACGCCTTCTTGGATCTTCTGCATGCGTTCGACTTGTTTGTATGACGGCTCGCCGCCGATGTAGTCGCGTTTGGTGCGGTTGTGGTTGCGTATTTCGTGCTTGCGGAGGTCCGATCTAGGTGAAATTAATACAAATAAATGTAAATAGTATTGGATATTGTTACATAAATCGACCTAGTTCCACGGTAAGCTAAATTAAGGCTTGCGTTGTGGATACAAAGCGAAGATATACAGGCTGTTTCACCTGCCACTGGAAAATTTAGACATAATACGACAAAAGTTGCTCAGCTGCTCATAAGTCATACAGACTTTTACTATGGGACCAGCCCTAACATCTTATCAATTTTTCACAACGTCGTTGAGATTGCCAATTCCGTTATGTGCATAATTTCACGAACTGAAAAATCAATTCAAATGACATTTGTTTACAGTCTTATTATGTCATCTTGGTAATTGTTGTCACATTGGCAATCTTAACGACGAATAAATTTTGTTGTGGGATCGTGAGATTTTGACACCCAGCATGTAAAATAGATACTTATATACATGGGAAAAACTATGACTAAAAACAAATATTTTGGGAAATACCTATACATAAAGATAATTATGCTCTCATCGGGATTCGAACCAGGACTTAGTTTCTGTTGTGATGATAGTATTTTAAGGCTAGTAACATCAAATAAACACCTGTTAATGTTGGTAGCTCTGTACACGGATTCCTTGTCTATATTTTGTATGACACTTCCGTTTTAACGCTTTTGAAATAAAACAGTTGTTCGTTGGCTCTCCGCAATAAAACGTTGTTTCATTTATAATAGGCTATGGGTCCAGTTATGCTCATTAGGGAATAGTTAAAAAGTATTTTTTAGGTAGCTATCATCATAGTAGTGCCGGATAAGTGTTTGTGAATTGTGATTCGAGAAAACAAGAACTATGGCTTCCAATTCATTTCTGACCAACGTTCCGAAGTTGAAGGGACATGAGAATTATCGGGAATGGGCTTTTGCAGTGGAGAATTTGCTAATTCTAGAAGGCTCGGGGAATGCGATCAAGACCGAACCAGAAGAATCAGCAGCCGCTAGTGATGCAAAAGCAAAGGCCAAGTTAATTCTAACGATCGATCCATCGCTGTATGTTCACATAAAGGATGCGAGTTCGACCAAACATTTGTGGACGAAAATACAAACTATGTTTGATGATTCCGGATTCTCTCGACGAATATCTTTGCTGCGCAATTTAATTTCAATTCGTCTCGAAAACTGTGAATCAATGACGAACTATGTTACACAAATAATGGAGACGGCTCAGAAATTATCAGGAACCGGATTTTCCGTGAACGACGAGTGGATTGGGTGTTTGATGTTAGCTGGATTACCTGAAAAATACATTCCTATGATAATGGCTATAGAACATTCGGGAATCGCCATTACTGCAGATGTCATAAAAACGAAACTCATCGACTTGTCAGATGATGATCGTGAAGTTGGCGGCGCATTCTTCAGCAGAGGGCAGCACCATAAACCAAATTCAAAAGTTGGTAGCTCTGACAAGAAGAAACATCATGGCGGTGGTTTTTCTATGGCGAATGTAAACAACAGTGACAAAGCCGACAAAACGAAAATTAAATGTTATAAGTGCAAACAGTTTGGTCACTATAAAAATCAGTGCCAGAATACTCAGCAGACAGATCAATTAAAGAAAACACACGCGTTTTCGGCAGTATTTCTGAGTGGGAACTACGACAAATCAGATTTTTATATAGACAGTGGTGCAAGCGGTCACGCAGTTTGTGATGTAAACATGGTGCAGAACAAAATGTTTTACTCCCGGCATAAAGGAGATTATGGCTGCAAATCGTAGTGCCATGCCAGTATTATGTTCCGGCGATGTTGATATTGTGACAGTGACACCGAGTTGCAAGTATGAAGTGACTCTGAAAGGCGTCTTATGTGTACCTAACCTTACCACGAATTTGATATCAGTGAGCCAGTTAATAAAAAATGGCAACAGAGTTGAATTTCTAGAGAAAAATTGCAATGTTTACAACAAACATCATGAATTAGTTGCTGTTGCGAATTTAACCAATGGTGTATACAAGTTGGACATAGACAGTAATCATTGTTTGTTTACCTCGAGCACTGTAACTTCAGAGAACTGTAACTTATGGCATCGAAGAATGGGCCATCTAAACGTGAATGACTTACATGTGATGAGAAATGGTGCAGTTACAGGTATATCATACAGTGATAAGGAAAACATAACCAAAAATACGTGCACCGTATGTTGTGAGGGAAAGCAAGCACGTTTACCATTTAATCACACTGGAACACGGAGTAGCCAGGTATTGGAGTTAGTGCATGGTGATGTTTGTGGACCCATGGAGACAACTTCGATCGGCGGATCAAGGTATTTCCTTATTCTCCTTGATGATTACTCTCGTATGGCCTTTGTTTATTTTCTCAAAGCAAAAAGTGAAGTTTTTAAGTGCTTCAAAGAATTTAGAGCCATGGTTGAAAACCAGAAAAATAAAAAGATCCAATATTTTAGGACAGATAATGGACTTGAGTTTTGTAGCAATGAATTCGAATCATATTTTAATTCATAATTCATAATTCATTTATTCGTTGTAGTCATGTACAATAATAATAGGATGTTACATAATAAGGTACAAGTAAGGCCATGACACCCTGGAAGGGCATGCAACAGTAACTTAAAAATAAACTAAAAACTAAAAATGTTATTATTATACATTAACAATTAATGATTACATTTCATTACATTCAATAAATACAAATAATTTAATATTTATAAGATTACGGTATGCTATCCAAACTATTATCATTTAGGAAATCCTTAACCGAATAATAGCATTTCTCAATTAGTATTTTTTTTAATTTGTTTTTAAATAATTTTATTCTAGGTTCTAATTTGATTGATTTGATTGATTTGTTCTATTTGAAAGATGCAGGCATTGTGCATCAAAAGTCGAATCCTTATACACCCGAGCAGAATTCAAATGCAGAGAGATCCCTACGTACAATTGTAGAGCGAGCACGTTGTTTGTTATTTGATGCGCAGTTAGACAAAAGGTTTTGGGCAGAGGCTACTAGTACTGCAGTATACCTTAGAAATAGGTCAGTTGCATCTGGATTAAATAACAAGACTCCATTTGAGCTCTGGACAAACACAAAACCAGATTTAAGCCATGTCCGGATATTTGGTAGCCAGGTTATGGTTCATATACCTAAGGAGAGGCGACTTAAGTGGGATAGTAAGTCGAAGAAAAATATACTAGTTGGTTTCCCAGAAAATGTCAAGGGGTATCGAGTTTATGATCCTGTTAAGGGATGTATAACCACTAGTAGAGATGTGTTTATTCATGAAGACATTGAAAGAAAATGTTCAGATGACAGAGTATCAGTTTCAGTTGGGGATACTTGTCAAAGCTGTGAAGAAAAGCAGGAGATTGTTGCCAAAAGTGAACCTGATAACTCAGATGTGAACATTTCCATAGCACCTGATTATGATGCAATATCTGATCTGGAACCCATTTTGCAGCAACCTGACTATGTAGCAGACACCACTTCGCAGCAAACCGACAATGTAGCAGTGGAATCAGTGGAAGTTGTGGCAAAACGAGTCAGGAGGCCACCAAAGCGCTATGGATTTACTAATCTATGTACAGCTTCAAACCCAGAATGCCTCAGTGACCCTGTGACTGTTCAGGAAGCCTTGAATAGACCAGATAAGGACAAATGGATTGAGGCAATGCAAGATGAACTGCAAGCATTTGAAGAAAATCAGGCTTGGGTGCCAGTTGATAAGTTACCTTCAGGGAAGACCTTAGTGCAGTGTAAGTGGGTTTTTAAAAGAAAAGTTAACAGTGATAAAAGTGTACGTTATAGAGCGCGTTTAGTAGCTAAAGGCTTCACGCAGAGGCCAGGTATAGACTATGAGGACACTTTCTCACCTGTGGTTAGACATTCCACTTTACGGCTGTTATTTGCCTTGTCAGTGCAGTTAAACTTGGACATTACGCATTTAGATGTAAAAACTGCATTTTTAAATGGTTACCTTAAAGAGGACATTTATATGTGTCAACCAGATATTTCATGTGATGCTAATAAGAAAAAGGTTATTGTAAAACTTAACAAAGCGATCTATGGCTTAAAACAGTCATCTAGATCATGGTATGAAAGAGTTGAACAATGTTTATGTGAACTAGGATTTAAAAAATGTAATTTAGAACCTTGTGTGTTTACAAAAATGAACAATGATGTCAAGATCATTATTGCATTGTATGTGGATGATTTCTTTGTCTATTCAAATAATAAAGTAGAGACTGACAGTTTGATATCTGTTCTAAGTTCTAAATTTAATATAAAGAATTTAGGACAGGTTCAACAATGCTTAGGCATGCGTGTTAAAATTGACAAAGCTGAAAATGTTATCACATTAGACCAAGAGGAATATGTAACTCAATTATTAGAAAAATTTGGTATGTCTAATTGTAAAGAGGCCAGTACTCCAATGGAATGCAAGTTAAATATAGAAAAGTCTGAAACTTGTGATGAAGAGATTCCATATCAAAGTTTGATTGGAGGTTTGATGTATTTATCAGTGATGACTAGGCCTGATATATCATTCAGTGTAAGTTTTCTTAGTCAGTTCAATAAATGCTACACTAAAACGCATTGGAATTATGCTAAAAGAATTCTTAGATATTTAAGTAAAACTAAACACTTTTGTTTAAAGTATGTAAAAGAAAACAATCAGCTTGAAGGATTTGTAGATGCCGATTGGGCTAGTAATGTTATAGACCGAAGGTCTTATTCAGGGTTTTGTTTTCAATTATCAGGATCAGCTGTTTCCTGGCTCAGTAAGAAGCAGAGAACAGTTGCTTTGTCCAGCATGGAATCGGAGCTGATGTCAATAGCTGAGGCTTGCAAAGAGGCTATGTATCTTAGAGCTTTACTATGTGAAATTATAGGTAATTGTTATACTATATTGTTGTTGAATGATAGTCAAAGTGCACAGAAGTTGGTAGCAAATTATAGTTGTCATAGAAAAAGTAAACATATTGATATTAGGTATCATTTTGTAAAAGATGCAGTTAGTAATAAAATAATTGATTTAAAATATATGCCAACTACTGATATGCCTGCTGACGTCTTAACTAAAGCTCTATGTCCAGTTAAACATTATAAATGTATTGAAGCCATGGGAGTGGGTAAAAGTCAATAGGAATAAATTGTTATAATAAAAAATTGTTACTCCCGATAGTTTAGTTTATTTGCTGTAGTTGGGGTGTTGTGATGATAGTATTTTAAGGCTAGTAACATCAAATAAACACCTGTTAATGTTGGTAGCTCTGTACACGGATTCCTTGTCTATATTTTGTATGACACTTCCGTTTTAACGCTTTTGAAATAAAACAGTTGTTCGTTGGCTCTCCGCAATAAAACGTTGTTTCATTTATAATAGTTTCTGTGCTAGTGACTGAGCTATGGATAATTATAATAAAAATGCCGCATAGAGGGATATATTCAAAGTAGAAATTGTATGTCCCTTTCTGTCTTATTAATATTTCTATAAGATGGATAGGGAAAACGATACTTATCGGCTTACTAAGTTACAAGACGTTTGTAAATAAGACGTTCTACGACCACTAGCAATTATATTATAAATGTGTATAAGGGTAAATCAACTTTTTTCTGTCTGTTATTGCCATGGTTACTATCGCCTGAGTCACGTTGGTTTTATGCAAAATTGTGCTACTTAAATTAGGCAAACATGCAAGTAGTGCATATCCGTAGATAGCCCATTAAGGAAAGGGCTTATTAACACCAGCAGTGTTATTCACTAAGGAAACCGCTGTGTCAGCGCTGCGGCAGCGTCGAGAATAAAAATGGTATTCACGAATGTACTTTAAACGACACTAGCGCTCGGCGACGAATACGGCGTGAGCTGGAACTACACTGCGTCGAGAGTTACCGCCTACAGTTCGACGACGAGCTGTTCTACGTTAGTGAATACCGTTTTTCGCAGCGCTGCGCTCGACGTCGAAGTGAAGGCTAGTCGTCGTCGAGCTCGTTGATGAATGCAGCGTCAAATGTGTGAATAAGAGAATAGCATAGCAGAAAAATGTATGTTTATTTATTTATTTATTTAAACCTTTGGGAAACAAACAGCCAAAACAAAACATGTAGATAAAACAGATTACACATACACAAGCCACACAGTTTCCACTAATGAGTAGTAACAGTTATGTTGCTCAGGAAACTAACAATAATATAAATTTTAAATTACATGCAAACTTAATTAACTAGAAAGTATATACTACAAAAATTACAAAAACAAAAAATTAAATGTTTGCATAGTTTAACTAGCATAATTTTGTATAATACCAGCGTGACTCCGGCGACCGTAACGATGGCAATGACGGAAAAAAGTTGATTCACCCATAAAGAATGTACTTTTTTTCCATTTTATGTACTTTTTATGACACCTACACTGTGTAACCCCGTTAACATGTAATTTAAATAACCAATAAAATATGATTATAATTATGATAGAGACTGACTTGTAGCAGAAGTCCCGGCCACAGTAGTTGCAGGTGTGCTTGATGTTCATGTGCGCCGCCTCGTGGTGCTCTCGAAGCGCCGCGTTCGTACGGAATGCCTTCTCGCAGAGCGCGCACTGTGGACAAGCTACACTTAACACCTGTTTCACAAGCTTACCAGTCCTCTGTATGTAGCTCTTCGAATTAAATTCTACACCTACCCCAATAGAGTAAAACTCGTACATTCGTTGCAAAAATCGGCTATGTCAGTCACCAAAGAGCTCATCAGCGACGCTCTCAGCAGAATGCAGTCGCCGTGGCCGAAACCGGCTAGGATAGGATGATGAAGATACTAGTGACATAACGTTGCTTATCATGAACAACGCTGTAATCCAAAATGATACTATCTTCTAATTTGAATTCTAGTCCTTCATTATTAGAATTCAAATAACTAGGTACACTGTAGCATCTTGAAATGCAACGTTATTCATGATAAGCGTCGATAAGACATACTACTACTACATAATACACTGTTAAATAAATGTAAATAGTTTTAAGTATATTTTTAAGTAACCTATAACTTGTATGTTTGGATAAAATCACCTCTATTCTTTTCTCCAGACATATAAAAGAAAGGGGCAGCTAACATATATCTGATATGTTTTATTAGAGGATGGTGAAACAGGCCGTTAAAAGTTGCCGCCAAACTATCTAGAGCTGTTGTCTCGTTAGCATCACGTAAGAGTGACGGAGATAACCGTATGGCCTCAGTCGCCCCTTCGCCAGATATTTTTGAGCCACGCACATTTTGATGCGCTTACATTTAGGTACTGATAAAATAAGGAAACAATTTGAAAATGAATATTAGAGTCATTTGCATTAAAAAGTTGACCTCTGTTCCTATGTAAAATAAGAGTGAAAGCTGGAAACCACAGTTATTGAATCAGTAGTTATTGAGAAAATAAAATGAATGATGTATACTATGACGTTTAAAAAGTATTATTTATGAATTTATTTTCAATAAATGACTTCTTCACATTACATACCTGAACTAAAGATAAAAAGAACAAATATAAGACAAAAGCTTATAGCAACAGCTTCTTAAACTAACCTTAAACTGCTTCTCCTGATGTGTTAGCTTGTGTTTGTTCAAATTGGACGGGTTGACGAAGGTGGCCGGGCACTGTGGACACTTGTATGGCTTCTCTCCAGTGTGCGTCCGCATGTGCATCACCAGGTAGTACTTGTGCTTGCACTTGTATGGGCACAGGTCGCAGAAGAAGTTGAATGTGTCAGTGTGAACCATCCTGGTACCAGAAAAAGTTGTTTGTGCGTGGAGAAAAAGCTATATATGTATATTAGATTTTAGATACCAAAAACAGAGTTCACCAAGGAAGGTGGCGGAAGGTGTTTAGTGCACTTTTACTACTTAAAAGTTCACAATTACCAAAATAATTGGCAAACTTAAAGGAACAGCTATTTATTAAATTAATCCAAAGCTTCACAAATAAAATACGTATGTTACGTGACTTGGACCGTTTAATTATTTTTATAGGTATTATGTCTCACAATAGTTGGAATTCAATCAGTGTATTAATTTAATAATTAAGGCACGTGATGATTGAGTATGGTTTGCCACGAGTATTGCATTTGTGTGGTAGTCTATTTGGAATATTTTATGTTGTACTAGCAGTTACCCGCGGCTTCGCCCGCGTACTAATATCTATTCACTGCGTGTTAATGTTTTCCCGCGATTATCTCGCGTTAGCCTTAACCGATTTAAGTGTGGCGGATGGTGCTTTTACCCGCGGTTTGAAACTTAAGACCTAAATTCAAGATGGCGAACTTTTCTTGCAATTTTGACTTCAAATTCCGTATGAAGAACTTTTCATCTTCTCGGTATCAATATCAAATCAAAGTTCTAGAAATTTTAGATGTGATAGCTTCTCACTTTTTGTTCCTACCTCAAAATCTTTATGAGAAACCCCCTTAGCTTAGCTTAGTAGCTCGCGGTGAGACCAGTGCCTAAGACACAGATTTTTATTAAGGTCGGATTCAAACTAAATAAATTCAAGGTGCCGACCATTTTGTGCAAATTTGACCTCAAATTCATTACTTGGAACGTTTTGAGATTTCAGATACCGATTATCACCAAAATACGCTATCATATTATGGTCATCTTTACCATCTGGTAACCGACAAATGTTTTTTTATCATTAAAAGTTTACATACACTGACATAGGTAATTGTTGCATTTTGATGATAAACTATGATTTGTCGTTTCCCAGGCCTTACAAAGATGACCATAATTAGCCGAGCTGATTAACATTTGAAGTAAATCAAGATTGTTACAGTTTCTTGCAAATTTGACTTCTGCTTCATTATGATGAACAGATCAGTCAGAAATTCAGATTACCACCGATTTTAATGACGTACAATATTGAAACGGAAATTTAATAGGCTGCCTTTTTTGCAGTTTGTTAATAAGAGCCTCTGGGATCCCGATACATCGATTTACACAATTGGATCAAAAATGACGAAATTTATGGTGACGGCTGTTTTGACTTTACAAAAAAACCTCTTGGATACACAGATATATGTACTTTTGATTACTATCGCGTGAAAACTCAGGAAAATTTAAAAGGTTATTAACGTTGGTTAACATGCTATATTTAGAATTTTTTGAATCAGAAATAATTACAAAAACGACACCCCTGTCATAACCCGCAAGCCCATGACACCATAAAAGAGGAGATGGTATTTCACGTACACCTCGGTACAGCGACACGATAGACTATAGAAACGATAACCATGTTGTTTTTTTTACTGTTAACCTTTTTACCATTTTCAAGAGTTGAATTTTCAAAAAACCCTAAACATGTCTTTAGTCATTTATGTCTGGGAATACTTCTGTGAAGTTATGGATAAAACAGTTTAAATAAGTAGTCAAGTTTCCCTGTACAAACTTTGGACCCCCATTGCATTAATGAGTGAATTTTGACTTAACCTTTTTTAGAGCACCCCTACACCCTCAAAGAAACCATCCGCGCTATATTTGGAATCTCTAGAACCAGAAATAAACATACATAATAAAATTATATTGATATTTTTCGAATTTTACCCCATCACACCATAACCGTGTACATAGTATTTCACGTCTGCCGCGTTAAATTTTAAAATCGTTATTGTATTCGTGATCTACGTCCCGATAAACCATAGAAACGATACCCAACTTGATTTTTACACTTCGTCACCCTTTTTACGTTTTTCAGAGTTTGAATTTTCAAAAAACCTTAATCATATCTTTACTCAATTACTTTAAAGAATACTCTTGCGAAGTTTCGGATAAAATAGTTCAACTAATCTTATTTCGCCATACAAACTTTGGACCCCCATTTCAACCCCTTGAAGGTGAATTTTGAAAAATCCTTTCTTAGTGCTCGTCTACAGCATAAAAGGAACCTACGTGCCAAATTTGGAGTCTCTAGGACCAGGGGTTTAGGCTGTGCGTGCATCTTTGTCAGGGAGCTTCTTCTTTTATATATATAGATAACTTAGAGTTAGTTAGATGATGGACACGCGTTTGCAGTTAACTTATTTTTCGAATTTTACCCCATCACACCATAACCGTGTACATAGTATTTCACGTCTGCCGCGTTAAATTTTAAAATCGTTATTGTATTCGTGATCTACGTCCCGATAAACCATAGAAACGATACCCAACTTGATTTTTACACTTCGTCACCCTTTTTACGTTTTTCAGAGTTTGAATTTTCAAAAAACCTTAATCATATCTTTACTCAATTACTTTAAAGAATACTCTTGCGAAGTTTCGGATAAAATAGTTCAACTAATCTTATTTCGCCATACAAACTTTGGACCCCCATTTCAACCCCTTGAAGGTGAATTTTGAAAAATCCTTTCTTAGTGCTCGTCTACAGCATAAAAGGAACCTACGTGCCAAATTTGGAGTCTCTAGGACCAGGGGTTTAGGCTGTGCGTGCATCTTTGTCAGGGAGCTTCTTCTTTTATATATATAGATAACTTAGAGTTAGTTAGATGATGGACACGCGTTTGCAGTTAACTTATTTTTCGAATTGTTTTAAGTAATATTATTAGTATGCTTTTGATTTTGACAATGTAGGGACTAGTCTACTAAAGACAGGATACAAAAATGGACTTCAACTTCAGGGTGCTTAGACAAGTTGCCAATCGCTAATGCTGAATCGTCAATCGTAAACAAAAGGCAGCTAACTGTCTTTGTCGCACTAATATGAAAGAGTGACAGAGAGGAAAAACTACGATACGCTACTAAGCGTTAGCGATTGGCAACTTGGCTAAGCATCCTGTTCACATGATGTTGCACATAAACAGTGTGTATAGCAACAACTCACAACTTACATATGGTTCTTAAGGCGCGCTATGATCGGGAATTCTTTGCCACAAGTGTTGCATTTATGCGGCACAGTCTGCTTGTGAATGTGCCGCATGTGCTGCGTGATGGACAGCACAAGTTGGCCGCATAGCTCGCACGCGCGCCGCATGCACTGCCGCTCGCGACGGTGCTCCATCAGCTGGTCCTGCAAAAATCACATTAGGTGTATTTTATTTATTAGCCTGTTAAAGTGTCCCTTAGCCGTGTGGTGACGGCAGTAAGAATACATTTGTCACCACCCCAACTCCTCCTGTGGGTGTCGTAAGAGTCAACTAAGGGATTGAAGTGTCACTTACCATTATTTAATAAAAGATTGTTGATGGGCAGCAGCGTCATCATAGTGGACACATTACTGCGATCGCCAATCCGCTTGCCCAGCGTGGCGATTATGGGCATTTACCTCCTAATGCGTCTATACGCAGAGTTAATAGGAGAGGCCTACGTCCAGCAGTGGACTATCATAGGCTGATGATGATGATGATGATGAAAGTGTCCCACTGCTAGATAGCTGCTGCAGCCTCCCATATTTACAGAAATTTGGCTCTGTTATGTGCCACTCTTAATTGTATGATTCTAAGTCGTCCCACCAAATCCTCCCTAAACTTGGCAGAATTAAAAAAAATCGTGCGTTCTAGCATCCTCGCCGCTGTGTAGAGCAAAATATTCTGTCTTTAAAAAAAATACAACAAGCAAGGCTCCGAACCGGTATTTTTCGAGAACCTCGAAATAGCCCAATATTTAAAATGTTTTATATTCTTTATGTAGTACTCAAAATGTTATGAATTTACCAACGTCGTATTTTTAAATTACTCCATTAACAAAGAATTGATATAACGAAGAACAAAAAAGAACGAAATTCAAACCTTTCTTTTGTATGGAGTAAAAACCGGTATCCGAGCCCTGACAAAAAGTGGGTCAAAAAGTATGTATCTTTTAAGATACACTGCCAAGTTAAGGGTTAATATTTCCCCTTCCCCTTTTTTGTAAACATTGATTACTAGGATTTTATTCTAGGGATTATTCTTCCTTGGATCTCAGTTCAAAGGTAACGCCTAAGGTTTTAGTATTGATATTTTTTTAAGCCTATGAGATAATGTTGAGTGTAAAGTGTACAGTCAACCAATTGGAAACCTATGAAACTCAGGAACTATGTCAAAGTAATGCTTTAAAACAAATTTTAGGAAATCTAACATAGTTGTCACTGTGACAATCTTTTTAGTTTCAATTTCAAAGCCTTTATTTCTGATATAATATAATTAATGAAATTAATGAAATGAAAATGATATTACTTAATTATACAAGTTTCTCATCAGCATGTTCTTTCTACACAAAGGCCTCCTCTTTTTCCTTCCACCCGAACCTGTCTCTTGCAAGCCTGACCCACATGGGGCCGACAACTCCCCTGAGGTCATCTGATCATCTCATTTGTGGTCTTCCGATTTTTCTTTTTGTGTTGTGTTGTGGTACCCATTCTGTCATTCTATTTTTCCATTTCTCATTGCTTCAGATCAATCAAACTCAACATACATTTTCATGAAACTAATCCATTTCTATCTAACATCAACAAATTAACATACATGAAATGATACATACCTTGTCAGGAAAAGACATGTCACATGGTGAGCATTTGAATTGTTTAATTCTTGGAGCCTTTTTCATGGAAATCTTCTCTTTTTTCTTCAGTTCCCTGTTTTTTGCTTCTTCAATTTTCATTCTCTTCTTTTTCATATCATGGAGAATAAGTTGGAAGTCATGTTTAGAGTATGGGTATGAGTGGAATGTTGGGTCACCCATGGGGTGTAAAATCTTTCTGAACTTCCGATCTGAAGTCTCACAGTTCTTTTTGAATGTTAATGCTGTTTTTAAGTTATACAGGCATACTGAGCAAATATATTTAGGCAAGGAGTCATCAACAGAAACCTGAAATTAATTAGATTGTATTTTAGTATATGTGTCTTGCATTATGGTCAATCATCATAGGGGATGATCGGCTTTTATTAACCAGTTAGTGCCAAGAAAAACCAAACCATTATTAACTGCTACTTGGTGGATCTCATGTCTATGCAAAAATAATTATAGATTAGCTAAAACAATGTTGATGGACTAGATATTGAAAATTAGTTTATGATGTCATCATGTTGTCATATAATTTAGGTCACAAGGCCCTAAAATTACCTTTTCTGGTTTTTTGGAAACTGGTTCTAATATTTTAAAAACTGGCAATATTTAAAATTTATAGGTACACTCTACAGACGAAATCGTAACTTTAACCCTTTACCGCATATCGTGTCAAATTTGGGACGCTCGATATTTTCAACTACCACACTATTTTAACACATTATCTGTGTATCAACTTTACATTTAAATACTAGCTAGATATATAATTATCCATTAGGGTAGTTATTAAACATTGAATCTTTCGCAATGTTACAAAAAATGATTGTAGAAAGTCAGTTGCATAGATTCTGTGAACAGAGTAAGGCAGCCGTTTTTTGGACGCAATTTTATTAAACATAAATCAAAGTTTCGGAGAATTTATAGTTGTTAGTATACAGTGACATGAATCCCCAACATTTTTACGGCAGTCGACGTAAGTAATTATATTTACATTACATCAATTTATTTAATTAAATTTTGTTCCATATTCGGAACATAATGCATTCACGGCTTTTTGAACTAAGATAAATGTGGCACAACATGCAGTCTAGTCAAAGAATACTAATCTTCATATTTGGAACTGTATGCATGGGAGGTGTAGATCTTCTAGATGTGATGTTGGGATTTTACAGAATAAAAGTAAGGAGCAAAAAGTGGCACCACAGGCTGTTTTTCCACTTAGTAGACCTAAGTTGCATCAATAGCTGGTTGTTGTGGAGGCGCAGCATGTCACAGAGAGGAGAAAATACATATATGCCTTTACCGGACTTAAAGCTGAATTTGGCAGAAATTTTGATGGCCGAAGATACCAGAGTATTTACACCTATACATCGCCACAGTATAAATATTGTTGTTAGAATATGAAGTTTTTTTTACGTTTTGGGCAATAGGTAGGTATTATACTGGTCATGACCTCATATTGTTCCAAATTTGTCTAGTGTATAATTCTAGCCAAGATTGCATATTGTTCCAGATTTGCCCGCAATTGTTTTTTCTAAAATAAAGTAATTAAAAACATTTATATGTTTTTTTCATTATTTTTCTAAGCCTATATTTCTCATTTATAGTTACATATATTTTTTTCAAACACATAAAAAAATCCATGCGGTAAAGGGTTAAGGAAAACATTTCAGAGTATGAGAAATGGTAGATTGTGAGTAAAAAATGAACTTACTGAAACATTAGTTATACTTCTTATGGCACTCATTATGTCGTAATCAAAGACTTTTTCAGTGAGGGGAGTACAGCCGCCTTTGGCACAGATTCGACATATCATATCCTTCTCCAAGCGTACAGTTTTCTTACTGGAATACATATAATAATATTTAAAAAACATAAACTAAGCCTAAGCCTATTCACTATAATAACCAAGGCACTACAGTAGGGGAGAACTTCAAGCTGCAGCAAAATTCAACACACACGTAAAGTAATAGTAACTAAATCCTAGATTAAAAGCAGTGCTTAGGTATAACAAAATTATACAATTTAATGGAATATTATGGTCATTACCAGTCAGCAATAAGTTTTTGCCAGTGATCGCTGTTGTTACTGCTCTCGTCTTCATTGTTGAAAGTAGAGGGATATTTGGTTTTGTTAAACTTAGAGAGCATTGATTTAGTTACGTATACCGCCATTATGTAAGCTTAGGGCTAAATAAAATATATTACAAGAGTAAATCTGTACGAAATAAAAAATATAACACAAAAACAAGGCAGTAGAGTAGTAGAACTAGTAGAGAATGTTATTGTTTTTTTTTTGTTGACTGGAAAGGGGTAGTGCAGTGCAACCAACCAATAAAGAACGAATCGATTATTTTCATTCGTTCATTTAAGTTCTGTCAAAACTGTAAAGCTTTTGCTTTGTCTGTGGTGCAACCTAGTTGTCAAAATATTCGATTCCATTATTTATTTACATTTTACGAAATACGGCTTTATTCTTCGGACATATACTTTGAACAAATACGAAAAGTTTTTAAAGAAAATTCAAGCTTCATAAAACAAATGGCATCGCTTCTTTTACTTAGGTCTATGTTATATGCTAACGCTTTGCACAAATCCAAGAAAAAGAAACAAAAAAAGCGAAAGAAATCGAAATCGTAAGCATTCTAATGAAAGTAATGAAACTATTGAATACTTATTTATAATAACTTTATATTATAATGAATATTGCAGATATAGCACTGTATCCAGTATTAAAATAGCTCCAGGGATGTGCAGGATATGTGCCTCAGAAAATGGGGATGTTCCCATATTTAACAACTTCGTTCAACCCAATATTGCGGAAGAAATAAAACATTTTGCCGGTGTCACAGTAAGTGTTTAGAACTTATATTAGGAAAATGTTGTAAGTTTAGTTTCAAATTATATTTGTTCATTTATACCTGTATGTGTACAAACATTTTATTTGCAGATCAACAAGTCTGATATCATGACACAGATGTGTCAAAATTGTCTTGATCTTCTCAATGGATGTATCATGTTCAGAGATATGTGCCAAAAGAATAATAAAAGAATACAAGAGATAGAAGAACTGACTGTGAAAGAAGGTATAATGTACAAACCTACCTATAGTATAACATAGATAGATAAAACATTACAAATGTTAATAATATATGAGGCTTTTGAAATCTAATACTACATTTAAGCCACAATGCATACCTAAATAATATTATGTTACAAGTTTTGGAAAGCTGTTATAAGATAGGTACTCATTCTTTTCCTTAGTTCAATTATAGCAAATTTGTTTTTTTTTTTTCATATAATTTAGAAACAGAATTTTAAAACATGCCATAATAAAGCCTTAATTCTTTTACCCTAGATTTTTATTTTAAACGGATCTACAGTAAACAAATTTAACTAACAAAAAAATAAACACTGTATTACAATATTTCATTTGCACTAATGAAGAAGTTATATTATATTTTTGCAACATTATGGTGCTCTAACATAACCATAAACAAAATTCATTTATTTTGGACAATAAAAATCCATGACATTTTAATATAAATTAAGTACATTTCAAAACTCTTACTCTTACTATGTTAGACGGAATCAAATAAAATTATTTTACCTCAAGAATTTGCCAATAGTACCAGGGCAATATAGCCCAGTTTGAAAACCCTTGATAATATGTATTTTCTATATTTATGTTTATTGTATTCTTTTTTCAGAATATGTAACATGTGACAGCAGTAAAGAACACAATGAAGATGATCAGGAGCTCAATGAGGTCCCAGAAGGTCACAATGAAGACAGCAATGACTCCTACAACATCCCCTCACCAACATTCTCTGATGATGCAGCTATCTGGGGTTGTAATACATGCGGAAAAGACTTCTTTGACATGGTGAATACAAATCATCATCAGCCTATGATAGTCCACTGCTGGACGTAGGCCTCTCCTATTAACCATGCATATAGATGCATAAGGAGGTAAATGCCCATAATCGGCACGCTGGGCAAGCGCATTAATGTGTCCACTATGATGACGCTGCTGCCCATCATCCATCTTTTATCAAATAGTGGTCAGTGACACTTCAATCCCTTAGTCAACTCTTACGACACCCGCAGGAGGAGTTGGGGTGGTGACAAATGTATTCTTACTGCTGTCACCACACGGCCAGAATGAATCTGAATACAAATGAACATAATTAATCCCATAAATGTTGTATGCCAACCACAAAGCAACTTTTTATGATCTTCAACTTTATTGATAAGATGTTACAGTTCAAGTTAAAATGCATTGATTTAGAATATATAAGTGGATCCCCAAACAGCTCAAAAAAATGGCCCCAAAAAATGGGCCGCAGAAGTAAATATTGCGGTCCTTTTGCTCCGCTATTCAGTTCTGACAGTTGACATTTGGTCACCTTACGGTATAGCATCATTATTCCTTAAACATAAAAAGTTTCTACTATTTTGCGGTGTTGTTCGCAAATTTGACACTTATTGCTCACTTCACAAAGTTTTTTATTCTTTGAGTTTTTTTTATTATAGTTTATTGTAAGTGAGCGTTATTAGCTTCAACTGAAACATGATAGAAATTACTTTTAGTGCCACTTTTCTTGGTTTTTTTGTTTGGCTCTGTGCGTACATTTATTTATTTAATGTCATTGTTAAAATGAATGTTTTTTATAACTGTGACAGTGTTCAAATTTATTCTTAGATATGCTCTAAAATATTTTTTTATGTCACGTCATATTCCCCACAGCCCCTTTTGAACTATGGGTGCAAAACTTTAACAAAACTTCTACGGTAGTTCTTCGTCAGGATATAATTAAACGTAAGTTTACGCGATTAAGACCCGTTTGTCTTTAAAATATGAGTGATAATCGTGAAAGTTTAAATCAATATATTTTAACAAAACTTGTCAAGTGGACATGAAAGAGCACATGCATCCATAATATATACATATCTACACACCTAAACAATGTAAGTTCAAAAGTCAAAGATAGGCAATAAAATTGGATACTGATTTTTCAATTATATTTGTGTTTTTCTTGGCTATTTACACTTTATGTGCAAGTTATGTGTTATGTGTAAGTTTGGCTAAAGTGTCCATGTTTAAAGCTTTGCATTGCACCTATAAGTCCGATCCCTATTCATTAGGTAGGTACATAATAACAATAAATATTAGGATTTAGGTAAAATTCTCATTCACTTTCTGGTTTGTATAGCCATTATACCCTGGCCACGACATTGGTCTAAGGCGAACAGCGGCGAGCGAATCCATGAGTTGGAGCGGGATGCCGATATGGGTATGAGAGGGAGCACCATACGTTTTCCGCTAAGCCGGTCGCCTTAGACCGATGTCGTGGCCGCGGCATTAATCCTTACCTTATGAACAGAAAACATAAATCATAAAATGTTTTCAAACTCACACACTTTTCCCTAGGTAGAGTAGGTAGTAGTTGATTAGATAATAATCAATGGTGTAATTTATTTCTAGGATTCATATAGTGACCATCTATCGCGTTGCCCTGGAGACAGTGCGCCAAAACCGCCTGAGGAACTCACAAAGAGGAAATTCCTCTGTGATATATGTGGCAAAACATGTTCATCCAATGCCAGTCTACTTGTGCACATGTAAGTTTTTCTAATACCTTCTGTTTTTCCCTACTTAGACTCTACTTGACTCTAGACATAAAAATTGTTAACCAACATTACAGTCTCAAGCAACTGAAATGGCTGAAATGTCAGTAACGGATTATTTTGTGTATTCATATCAAACAAATCAAGCAAATTAAAAAAAAAAAAACAAATTAATAAAAAAAGCGACCGGCTGAGCGGAAAACCGTGCGACAGGGAGTTCCTATATCGGCATCTCGCTCTAACGTATGGATTCGCTCGCCGCCGCCGGTCGCCTTACGCCGCGGCCACGACATCGGTCTAAGGCGACCGGCTTAGGAAAACGTATGGTGCTCCCTCTCGTACCTATATCGGCATCCCCTCCAACTCATGGAATCGCTCGCCGCTGGTCGCCTTAGACCAATGTCGTGGCCGGGGTATTAGACCAATGTCGTGGCCGGGCCGTTACGGCTTGGCCACGGATAGGCGCGGATTGCAGTGCGTCAAGCGTTTTACCTAATCATTGCGTGTGTTCCCAAATAACTACCACAGGTTGCGCGTGTCGAACGCGCAATGAACAGATAAAACGCTTGCTGCGCCGCAATTCGCGTGTCTGTGGCAGAGTCGTTAGACCAATGTCGTGGCCATTGGCCTATTCTACCATAATTACAAGTGTGACAATTGTAAAATATCGATGTTACTGACGTCACAGGCCTCCGTAGGCTACGACTACCGCTTACTATCGGACGGTCCATGTGCTTGTTTGCCACCAACATAAATTATTACTAATAACGTTATTAATATATCGTTGATAAACAATTTTTTATTTTCCTGAACCTGTGACAATTGTCGCAAGCTTTACTACAATTTTCATTAAATTTTGACATGAGGTTCGGCTTATGTCAGAATTTCGCTACAATTTTCATGTCTATTGTAACAATAGACATGAAAATTGTAGCGAAATTCTTCGCAAAAAGGGTATTTATTTCCTGCTGATTTATTAAAGTTCCTGCACAACATTTTATGTTGGTGGCAAACAAAATGCACGGCTCTTCCGATGGTAAGCGGTAACTGTAGCCTATAGACGCCCCCGATTGGAGAAACAGTAAATTTACAATTGTAGCACTTGTGGTGGTGAAATTGGGGCCAGGCCATAAAAGAGACACTTTAATTTGTTAATTGGGACCATCACTTATTTTTGTTGTTATTCTGTCACCCAGCGGACAAAAGTTTGTTAAACGAAATTGTCCAAGGTGCGATTACGGTCTCTTTTACAGGGGAATCCACGAAAACGTATTCCCGTTCAAATGCGACGTGTGCCCCTACCAGGGCCGCACGATGGACCTCCTGAAGGTGCACAAGCGGTCCCACATGGCCGACAAGCCGTTCAAATGCACGCAGTGCCCGAAAGCCACCACCACGTCGAGCAATCTCGCTAAGCACATGCGTCACGTTCATAGCACGCAAAGGCCTTTCAAGGTAGGCACTATAGCTGTCAAGTAACTGAACAAAACATTATACAAATTTTGAAACCAAGGCGATACGGGTTCAAACTTTAGAGAGCTGTGCTGAGTCGATGCCGAATGCACTGTCGCTAACACAGTTTACAGCTTTGATCGCTCGAGTACACTGTAGGTACAATCAAGTGCAAAAATGTGGTGACGGCAGTAAGAATACATTTGTCACCACCCCAACTCCTGCGGGTGTCGTAAGAGTCGACTAAGGGATTGAAGTGTCACTGACCATTATTTGATAAAAGATTGATGATGGGCAGCAGCGTCATCATAGGGGACACATTACTGCGATCGCCAATCCGCTTGCCCAGCGTGGCAATTATGGGTATTTACTTCCTAATGCGTTTATACGCATAGTTAATAGGAGCGGCCTACGTCCAGCAGTGGACTATCATAGGCTAATGATGGGACATATTTTTGAACATTTTTGTGTATACCTTATTTTGTCTTTGACTGTATTATCCTCGTAAGGCCCATCATATTATTATCTTTAAATCCTATTTTCAACCTTGCTGTGTAAGGAATAGTGCTGAATGTCGTTTGTCAAATTAACAAAGGAAATGCTACTTTATCCATGAAAGGTTTAAATTTCATTGAAGTGGAGTATACATTGGATTTTACAAGGTTAAAATAGAGTTATTAAGACTTAATACTTGCAGATATAGTCTTCGTGAAAAATATTATATTGTAGGCACTTTATTTTGCTTATAAGTGAAAAGAGTAATCATAACTGTATATTGTGTAGTGTTCGTAATGTGGGGTAGACAAGGCTAAGCGGGGACGGAAAATGTGCATGAAGAACCATATTCCGCTAAAATATTATAGATGCCATAGAATTATATAGACTGTGGTGGGCGGGATGTCTCCTTTTTTTCAACAGGCTTATGAATGCCACACTCATATCGTTTGTCACGTGGCCATGGAGATCAGGCACAAGCATGAGGACCAAAATTATAGACATATTTTTTAGAGCTAACCATATTATAGGCACCTATAAATCTATGACAAATTTTTGCCCGAATATCGGGACTATGGTATTGTACTAAGCACCTAACTGTTAAAACACGCAATTCATTCTACATAAATGATTGAAAAATAAATACATTTCTTATGTTATCAGGTTGACACAAATAGACCTAATACATTAGTTTTGTTTCAGTGTACATACTGCGACAAGGCATTCTCGTACCAACACGACATGAAGCGACACATCAAAGACATCCACTTACGGCAGGGCACCGTGGAGTGCGACGTTTGTTACAAGAAGTTCAACACCAAGTAAGATATTAATGATATTATACAGTGCAAACAGTATTCAATTTCTATTAACTTCTCCTGCCTGCCTTCACCTCTGATGGAATGGGTACCTATTGCTATTTAGTTGCTGGCATAAGTAGTTAGCGAACCCGATTTTAAATT